>JARHVA010003008.1:395000-690000 GCA_037957365.1 Torreya grandis
AGTTGACCTTATTAAATATGTGAGAATAACCCAAAAAATGTTTTGAATTTTAGAGATTATTAGTTATTTAGCCTGAGGTGCAATTGATCTAGGTGGATAGGAGCATGACATTGTTCCTATTTGCCTAGGGTGGATATGTCATGAAAGATCAAGGACACTTGTCAAGAGTTGGAGATAACTTGAGGGTGATATTAAGAATTTTTATCATTTAAATTTTGAATTACTATGTATTAATGATAAAAAAATTGGTCAAGCCCACATATTGATAAAAATATTAGATTAATGGCAAATAAGATTCATATATTTGTGTGCAACTCACATGGTTTAGGATATGTCAATAATTAGCATTATCAAGTACATGTGACATACTTTATGTGACTATGTTTACCCCTTATTTATTATATAAATAATATTTTAAGAGTAGAACATAAAGAATTTAAATCTGAGTTTGTATACAAAAAACTTTATTTTTCAGAGGATATTTCAATTGTGTAGTATACTAAAATTTAATAAACCCTATAGTATCACACAAATTAGTCATTTGCCCACTTTGAAATTTATAAAATATGAACATTGAAAATGAAAAAAATGAAAAAAGAGTAAGGAAGGAGTAAATTTATATGTAGGTAAAACCAAATTATATTGTAACCTATAAGTGATGCCAGATAATTGTGCCCCCTTGCTAAGCCATTTATAAAATTTGAACCAATGGAAAATTGAGAGTGATCAAGTCCCAATTTTGAATAACTAATCAATATCTTGATTTGTAAAAATGAACTATTCCAACTCTCATGAATAATGATTAGTGATCAATTTACTAAAATAAAAAATATGAAACCATAATGTACTCACTAGAATTGATGCCACAGTCATTGAGGATCACTAGACATGAATGTACATCACCTGCGATAGAAGACAAAACCACACAATGAGTTAACTATAATTAATTCCATGGTTCTTCGATAGCATTGAACCTCAACAACATTACCCATAAAAAATTTAAATCACACCATCATAGATATATCTATATTTATTTGCATGATCAAAAGAGAATGAATAATATTCATCACCCCATAATGAGTGCATTAATCATAGATTTGATTTAAAACATATTTTTTTTAAATTGTAACTTTTAACTTTGAAAATGTGTGGATGAATAAGTATCTTGCCTTTTAAACTATATAATTGTGCCTATTAACTTTTAAATTATAGATTTGAAATTTGAATCATGCATTTTTAAACCTGTATCAAGTGATATATAATTACAGCATCTATATGTTCAATTGTAACTATATTTTTAACTTTTAAATTTAATTTTTTAACTATTTGGCATATACTCATGCATATGCATTCAAGTGTGTATAAATATATGATTTTGGTCTTTGAAAAGTGAGTGAATATGTGTGTCATATTCCCCCAAAATCTATATTAATGTGATAATATCTTTCATGTGTCTGTTTTTTTATTACTTTGAATATTTGAAAACATGTACTCTATTATAGAATCTTATTTTTGCATTACTTTGAATCTTTGAAAAACTATACTCTATTATATAATTTGATTTTTATCTATTTATGTAGTATTATATCTCTAAGATAAGCACATTATGGTGCCCCCATTTTGAGATGAGGGATGTAGCCTAAAAGTCAGTGGTCTCAAAAGAAGAGTTAATTGTATCATGTGATAAAGGTATAATCATGTGGTAATTATGTAATAATGTGGAGAATGTGTCATCATAGTAATGTATTTTTTATTGAAACATGCATGTAAAATATTGAATGTGAGGCTTAAAAATTTTATATCAATACATATATTTCAATTAATCATGTATAAAATATATTGAATTTGAATCATAAAAATGTCACGTCGATATAGGTTTATAAATGAAGCATGCAATAAGATAGCCATATTTAAAGTAGACTAAATAGTTAAATTGCATGATATCTATCATGTCACCACTAATAAAATTCAAAAATAACAAAAATAACAACACAATGTCATGCCATTATGCCAAGGGATATGAATATGTCATCACAAACAAGGCCAAGGTCCTACATAAAAATAATAAGAATGTTGTAAATAAGGGACATGTTCAAATGTTGTGCATACCAAAAATAAATATCATATATATGTTTAACAAATTTTGACACAAGGCACAAGGGACACACATAATAATAAATAAATGTGTATCATATCATGAAATAAAGGAAAACAATGAAGGAACACATAACAAGTGAAAACTAGTTTATTCCATCCATAAGTATCAATGTCATATTATATTAAAGTAATATATCTATGAAACAAAATGTAAAATATGAGTAATATAAAGACACTTAAAATATATGGATATAGACATGGTAGATATTCCATATAAAGTTATAACATGTTATAATGTAACTTATAAGATTAGGTTCCCCTAGCATAAGCATGACCTCTAGGTAGAAGTGAATCCACCATCTAAGAATACATGTATAGTATGTCCTACATCACACTCATATAAATCATGAAATGCATGTGTATTTATAAAATAATATGATATATATGAAAATATGTGATTAATAATGTATGTAAATAAGTAAAATAACATCTCATGTCATTCTTAGGTCCTAACTTTTAATTTTTTAAGAATATTGTATGTTTTTGTATTATTGTAATATTTGAGTTTTTTGGATTTTTAAAATATTTGTTTTTGTTTGAATTTTTGATAATTTTAAAAAAGTAACTATCCTATTATCCCATCAGTGGGAGGACCATAGTGCATGCTTAGATCATATATGTTGAGTATGATTTTTCATGGGAAAAAAATTCTACATGTAGATGTATTAGAATTTGAAAAGGCATTAGGTGCCATAACATAACTATCATGAAAATTTATTTCTTAATTTTCAAGATTTATAACTTGAGGAGGTGAAAAAATTAGAGTATAATATAATATAGGATAAGGTCTCACTTCTTATGTTTTTTATGTAACACATTAAACTATTTGTGATACTAATTTATCACACACTATATAATATTTGATTTATTCAAACCTTGAGTAAATTTTTGATATGAATTTTTTTATTTAGGATGTTATACCACTCTCCTTGGATAATATTGTATATAAATATTATTTATAGGTGAAAAAATTGATTATGTGTTATGATCTTGAATGGGTTCACTGAATATTTGAATATGCACCATTGTTATTTTTTTACTGTTATCATGAATATGTCCCATAACCAAATGTGGTGGTGGCGGGGGAGGAGGGGTTGCCATTGAATATAGAGGGTACTCATATAAAATTCCTTAAGCTTTGACCACTTGATTAAAATTTATGTACTTGAGTAATTTATATATTATAGATGGTACAATGTGGAGTTTATATATCCAATGTTATCCTAATAATATGTTAAAGACCAATAGTGCTTGATAATACTATAAATGGAATTGTCATAGTTTTTGAACCAAATTGTAGAGGTAACACTATATAACTAAGAGTTTTATGTGTATGTCCATTGAATATTTTGTATAATCTTGATGTAGCTTGTAAATATTTCTATATGTATCTAATATTTTGAAGGAGTGTCATTATAGGTGCATTTTTTGCTTAACCCATTATCAATCATGATACTATGTATAAGTTTTTTTGGATTTAATATCAAATGAAAAGTGCATGTCTATGTAACTCATCGTAATTGATTTCAATGTCATCAAATGTGATCACATGACATTATGTTTTTATGCCTATAAATTGACCAATAATTTTGTATATTATATGCATTTATGTCTTAAGAGGAGGATGCACATTTTTCACATGATTAAACTCTAAATAGTCATTATTTTGTGTTGAAGCATGTTTTAGAAATGAATTACTAAATATTTTTAGCTTTGAATTATTATTCTATTATGGTCTATCTTCCTCAGTGGGTGGGATTAAATCAATAGTATCATCATCGATGACATATTATATCTTGTCCCTTAGCCTAAAACATTTGTTCATAGAATACCCAATACATCTATGATAGTCACAAATGAAGTTTGAGTGGTGGAGGTAGAGTTATAAAATTAACATGTATTTCTTTTTGTAACAAGGTATGATGAGGTTATCATAACCTTTAAAATTATCTCCTTGATGGATTTATGAATAAAAGTGTATTTAATGGTTGTGATATTTAATTAATTTTTATGTTTGATTAATTATTACTTTCATTATATTTTTCCTTGTTATTGGGCTTGATTTAAAACTTGACATTTGAAGTAGATGGAGTACTTTATGCATATTTTAGATTGTTTAATGTTATGAACATGACTTATCTTTATTTTATTATATGGCATAACTTATCAAAAGATTTGAATTTATAAAACATTATTGATCCATGGAGTGGTGTGTAGATACTAAATATGAATTATGTATCACATAATACTTGTATACTTTTCAATTACTTCTCATTTATCTACCCTTTAGTTTTTATATCTTCATGTTGATGAAATGCTCACATACACTATCTAATATTCTTATTTCATATCTCTTAGTACAAACATATGTTATTTTGATGACTAAGACTTCTATGTTGCTCAAAATTCTATAAAATAGCTTATTATCATCCTCTATAAGTTCTGAATATGTACCTATTTTATAATCTCCTAGACACTTGCATCCCAACAAAATTCCTACATTGATGTAAATGTCTTATTCTAAACTAACTTTATAGTGCCCTAAAGTCATAAAAGTTATTATTTTTACATGTTATTATGGTTAACCTAAGTGATTTAATATGATATATTTCCTAAAAGGATTGATATATATGCATGATAGTTCCTCATTAATTCTTGACCTACCAAAGACCTATAAACTCACAAGGAAACTTGCCAAAATCAATCATTCAAGAGTTCAAGTGAGAAGATATACCCTATTAATCCATATTTACATATCAAGCATATGATCAATATTTTTATAAGTCTAAATTACTAAAAGAACATCCCATGCGACACATTTTCTAAATTATAAGCTAGGTCATTCTATGTACTTGATTATCACACACTGCATCCTTATGCAAACAAAAGAAAACATTTAGGGGATAAATACATAATTATAAGGCCCTCTTACAAATATTAGATATGTAGGAAACATCCATTGATATAGGGGTACTTGGGGTAGCTCAACACTATGTGATAATTGACCCATTTTTTCCCATAGTCACTCCAAGGGTGAGGAAGCTAGGGTTTGATCATTTAAAAAAGAGAGAAAACCTATGCACATGATATTAATACACAAAAATAAATGTGTCATAAAACCTATAATATTCTACGTGGTCACAAATATATCCAATCACTACTTCATAATAAACACTTGCATCCAAATCAGAACCAATGTCAACGCAACCTTTTGAGGCTATAAAGTGTAAATTTATGGACTATGATGATTAATTCAAAATATAGATCTAATATAATTCTATAATTTTTGAACCCAAATATTCATGTGCATAGTAAAATATCTAAATAATCTTATTTTTAATTCATTAAAATATTAATCAATAGTTGTACTTTTTATTTTTAGCATATCACAACATTTAAATTCAAAATATTATTTATCTAAGTATATAAATTAACTGGCCTACTATAGATCTATTTATCACCTTTGTGATTATTCATTTATATATTATTAAACCTATACTATATTGATCCATCTTTATATAGGGTTAAAAATTTGGTGAACCTAACCTCTATGTCTTTCCGTGCAATTTCTAGTCTACTCTAGGGTTTTTCTAATCTCTCAATTGTTACAATTTATTTTAAAAATATGAATTTATTTTCCTAAACTAATTTTTAATATGGATAAAAAATAAATTATTCCTCCTCATAACCCTAAGGATGTTGATAGCTACCATCCCTCTAACTAATTCTATATTATCATTCCTTCAAAAATTAATGTAGATGGTATATGTCTGCATGTTCAATCAGATTTACCTAGATCTTGTGCTTTTGAATCCCTAAAATATAAAACCTCCACCATGATAAAGTTAATATAAGATTTAAAAAATAAAAAATAATACATTATTTTATAATGGCATCATTAAAAAATCATATTGTATACCTATATAATCTCAAAAATGTGCTAGTGTTAATCATGTGTTTCCATAGTAATCTAGAAATGTCATACACAATAAGGTTTCACATCCAAATCAAAAACTAAAATAGCATACATCTAAAACAAGTGATTAAAATATTATACCAAAGGATAGCAATATTTCAAGTGAAATCCTAAGATAAATTCATCAAAATAAAGTAATTCAATTACCTCCTATACATCCTATAAGGATATCCATATACTAATGTGAATATCATAGAATGTATTGGAATCATCCTTTTTTCATTAAATAACAAAATTAAATGTCTCAAAGATAATGGTGATCCTATGATTGATAATCTCTCAAATAATACACTCACATTATGATTACTCCTAAAATACAAGTGAAAAAATAGAAAAAAAATCATTACCAAAAGATAATTCAAAGAAAGAGAAGGGTTAAAAAAACAAATAAATAGAGAAAATATCATTACCAAATATTTAAAAAAATCCAAATTATTATGATAGTAATGATACTATTCCTAATATCAATATGATAGATGAATAGTTGAGCAAGCTTTATTTTGATCCATTTGATAACTTACCACATTATCTATTATAGTACATATAAAATAAATCCATCTCTATAATGTATAAAACTAAATAAATATAAAGGTAATGAAAACCATATAGATCAAGATGTTCATAAGTTATTAACATCTAAGTTACACACACATACACATAATGGCATATAAAAAAGGCACAATAATAATATGGGGAAGTTCATTATTCATATTCACATGTGTGTGTGTGTGTGTGTGTGTGTGCGCGCGCGCACGCGCGCGTGTGTGTGTGTGTGTGTGTGTGTGTGTGTGTGTGTGTGATTAAATAGACATATAACATGTTGGATAACAACCTAAAAGGTTAAATTTATCATATAACATGTTTCTTCAATTTTGGTATATATTATATCATTTATTTCTATATACACACATATGTTTCATGAATATTTTGAGTGTGATACAAGCATACATAGGCACATGATCTATTCATTTCATAATGTTGGGCCTTCCATCCACTCATTTTTTATGTACATTAGGGCGTAATATTCTTTGATCACAATATACCCATGTTACATTATTATATGATAATTTTTCATTATCATATTTCATCTTATAAACTTATAGATTAATTTATCCATGATTATATCTTTTGTGGTGTGCTTGATATCTTATGTACTTAATAATTTTTTATAACATGTATATCTAGGGCTTTATATGATATGTTAATGATGTTTGATTATGTTCCATGCTTTCCATTTTTTCACTTATTTGAGTGTCTTGCCTTATTTTTTTAAGTCTTGTTAAATAATTTGAATATGCTCCATTATTTTCAGCCCCTATGATTTTGTTCACTTACTTTGTAATTTGAATATGTAATTTATTTCCTTTTGTATATTTTAATAATTTATTTCCATTAAATTGTTTGGTAGTTGAACATTCCCCTTATTTAAGGTATATTTGGACTTTTTTTTAATTTTCTTTTAAGGGATCTTGTGTGTGAGATTGAGTGTTTGTTGAGATTGTCCTATTACTATATAGATGTTTCCATGATTCACATAATGCATCTTAAGATTTTATGTCATCTATGCACCTCATTTCTATATCTACCTAGACATTTTATCCCTATATGATACATGATCCATACACAGTTTATAAAATTATCTTATCTTTTTAAGGTAAGGTAACAACTAGTTTCTAATTTCCCTCACCTTAAAATGGGTAATATCAATGGGAGAATGTCATATAGACATGGATTTAACACCTTTATAATTTCATATTTCAATTGGGTCATGTAAAAAATGCATGAATTCTACACTTATTCAATACATAACATTTTTATATTATAGTAGGGGCATGATATGGAAACATGTTATCCACACTTGTACCAATTCTTAGGTTTTACATTTTTAATAGGGGCATGCCATGGGAGCATGTAATCCACACTTGTAAAAATTTCAAATTGGCCAAATTTCATATTTATATGATTCAAATACACATTTGTGGTAGCATTATATACATTGGTACCATTGTTATACCTAGGTTTTAGCTTGAGACATATATGAGGTGATTATTCCATGAAAGGGGAACCTTAAATTGTAAAATCAAAATTAGTTATATATTTCAAACACTTATATGGACTTTAGTATACACTAGGATGGATTTTTAAGTATTTTTATTGAGTCAATCTACTTTAGTAGTTGGTTCTCTTTTGGTAAGGCTAAGGTGATTAAATCAATCAAGATTACCAATTTTGTAGTATGGAGTGATCAAATCATCCACCATCACCATATTTATAATGTGAGTTTACTTGGATCAATCACACTAACCAAGTTATAATTATTATTAGGTTTCATGGTTGAATTAACCTCAACTACCAGGTGAAAACTCACATTTTATCCAAGGTTGAGGGCAAGTTGTCCTCCAATATTTATATATATGCAATTGTAGGTTTTATTGTCCTAATATTAGTTTCAAATACTTAAAATGAAACATATTTTTAAATAAAATTTCCAAAAATATTCAATATGGTTACATCAATACACATGTGTACTCCTAACCTTTCTCTTTTTACTTTCAAGCATTTCAAATTCTTTAAAATTCTAGATTATATGCATTAAACATATTCTTAGTTTCAAGTCAGTCACCAACAAAGAACTCAAGTTATAATCACACAAAGGAAAGGTGTGTTGTACATACCCAAGTATGCATTCATTTTATTTTAAACTATAAATTTTATTACTCGATTAAAGGGGTGGAAATATAGATACTAAATCTAAATTATGTAGCACCTTAATCTCATATACTTGGGAAGTACTTATCATGGCTATACCATTCAATTCCTAGACCTTCCCATTGATTAAAGTTTTGCACATATTAGTAATAATCACTGAGATGGGGAGTGAATCAATGATGCTAGATAATCTATTTCTAGTTCTAAAATATTAATCATTTAACACATATAATCATGAAGCATACAAATTAACCATTGTAATGAACAAAGAAGATATAACAAGATCAAGAACATAACACAGGACATATGTGGGAAACCCTCTTTGGGGATAAAACCCACTAAACCTTGAAATATGGAATATATTCCTATAATGATAAGATCAAATTTAGACAAACACCAACTGACCAAGGATTACATATCCCTTAGTTTAGTGAGACACACATCCTAAAAGAAGGAACAAACCCCCTAGGAAATAAAACACCAACCCAACTACCTTGATATGATCTCTATTTATAATCTTATGTCTTCTACACTTGATCATGGACTTCTCTTAGTTTCACTCTTTCTCCTTTACACTCTGACAAACTTGCACACTCAAGCCATGCGTCTAAAGTACCCTTTTAGATCACTCTCAAACAACTTCTAGGTCTTACACACTCAATATACCTCTTATAGTCTTATTAGGTCTGATGACCTATGTGTTCACCTTCATCAAATTGATCAAATAAGTATGATTGATGCTCTTTGCTCTCTAATGGTCCTCACTGACATGTACCTTCTCTTTTAAAGGTTATCTTCTTCACTTAGCATCACACCTTTAAATTCAACATTAGAATTATTACCATGAGGTCATACATGCAATCCACACTCTAATATGCCTCTCAATACATCTACATGGATCTCACAACCTTCACAAATATTTTTTTCATCTACACACTTTCTCAACCTCTAAAACAACCCAAATATGCCTTGTACTTATACCACTTTCTTGGTCTAACCCATATTTGTCAGCCAAAATGTTTACCATACTTATCTTAACTTGCAATAGGTCTCCACACATTTTACATGGGTGAAACACTCCACTCCATAGGTTTTCCATAGTCTTTAAGACTCAAATCCTCCATTAGGCCTTAATGAGACCTAAAATAATTAGGCCTTCACATCCATACGTTACTCTTGCAACCACTTAGACCACCTTCAACTTCCACCAATGCTTATAACATATAAAACCTATATCCAATAGAATCTTCATCACTCCATCATGGGTTTATGCCACATGGACCACCAAATCAATACTTGAAGCTACTAATTTGGTCTCCTTACTCTTTTTTTTATACAATAAAAATATAGTCTCAAAAGTCTAAATAAATAAATCAAATACTTAGCATATCCATATGATTACATCACATGGGTGAAACCTTTAGGACCTCTATAATTCCTTCATGTGCTTTGTATACTTCAACATAGGCTCTAAGCACTCAAAACAACTCTCTCAAAAAGACCACTCATATTGGTCATATACATTCAAAATATAGTCAAGCTATTTTGACTCTCTATATCTGATTAGGTGCATGTCATGATAACTAATTCCTTATTATAATCCTTTGAGACTTAAGAAACATCTCCATACTCATTTTATTGTACAATTCTACTCATAACTCTTCTAAATCACTTTGGCAAAGTGGTCACTCAAATTTTTTGTAGCCTCCAACAAACACAATCAATTTTTAGTCATTTGTTCATATTGAAGATGGATTGGTAAAAACTTAAAAATACTCAAAAATGGTTCTAATTTATTATAAAACACTCTTAAATAGTTATTTCATATTTTAATATCAAAATACCATCAAGAAAACTCAAATATGCTTCTCAAGTCACTTACAGAACATGGTCAAACCTTTGGTCAACTTTGGATCTCAATATCTACAACTGTATAAACAATCAAAAAATTTAATCAATTTTTTTTTTTTCACCTTAAATTCCTTTTTAAATTTTATTTTTATACCAAAAATAAATTCATCCTAGATCAAAATATATTTGTAAAATACTACAGACTAGTTTTTCTTTTGTTAAATTCAAATACCAATGATCACTAGTTAATGAAAAATCATCTGACACTTGTCTTTATCTCATGTTCCCTAAAATATTGATAAAATACAATCCATAAATATCTTTGGGAGTTTATTATCTTTAAATCTCATCTCTCACCTTTTATCTTTGATCCTCACTTATGAGATCATGCCACTTGGCAGCCCTACGTGCCTTCTGCATACCTTACAGTCAATTTTCAATGATACTTTGACACTTTAAAACCCCACATACCTTCTAATAATTATATTGAATTAATGACTTAATATTCACCATTTATCTTTCTATTCATGTTTGAAGGCACATTTTTGATCTTCAATCTTCTTTATCAAACATGCACTATTGATCTACTTACTAGATCTCCATAATTGTGACACATATCTTCATCGCATTCATTCTTAGGATATTTGACTTATTAATTTTGATTTCACCATTAATTACTATCTAAAAATTATAAAACTCACTGTTAGATCCTTATCTATTCAAATTAATTTCTCACCTTAGATCTTCACCACCTGATTAAATGCTCATCATAGATTTTGATATCACAAAATTGGCTAAGTATAAGAGCTTAGTGAAATCTATCTAAGAAGCCAACTTTACACCTTAATAAAATTTTCCACACAAATCCTCATGACCTAGACCACATTTTCTCTTCTCATAGGGGAATCCATCCATTTATCAATATTCTCTTAAAACCTTCACACATGTGAATGCTAACATCATCAATATACTCACTCAGCCTTATCTATCAAGATGACTAATTGAACCTAGACCTTTATATGACTGATTTGATGAATTAATTTCAATTACACAAGCACTAAAAGAACTCATAACACCCCATAGGGTCTCTTCAACATGTTCATATCATCAATATCATCCATCAATTACTTATCCAAGTCAAACATAGAAGAACTATGCAAGAACACTAAAGAACATTGAATCACACTTTATCATTGTCATTCTAGCACACATGACACCTCATCAACATCATTTTTCACCTTGGAGATACCATTGACAAAACTCCAACAACATATTCCTTTATCATTGATTTCAAACACCAATATAAAGCTTATACTCAGACTATGTCTCTCTCTTCAAGTACTTTCCCCCCTTTGAAACAATGATAAAGTGGACTCATCTTATAATCTTAAGGACCTAAAAAGACTTCAAGAAAAAAAATAGGAAAGAAACACCTCTGAGATATTATGCAAACTCCCCCTAACACTTTGCATACCTCTTCTTACCTTGAGATTCTTAAACATGATTCAAAACTAAACTCTTCTTTGATCATACTCTATTTTATGAAGACAAAACATATAAGAGCAATAAATACTACTTGAATTCACCTTGAAAACATTAAGAGAGACTCCCCCTTACATTATGCACATCTCTTCAAGACTTGATAACTATATGAGTTAGCTCCCCTAACTCTATTCTCTATATAAAAAGTCATCTTCAACAAGCCATCTCAATGAATTAGGTCTTCTAATAAATCTTCAACACTTCAAGACCAAAAACCATGAACATACCTTAAACACACATACGTTCTTCTTCACAATAAATATGTCCTCTAGGAAGCATAGGTAAAGACACCCTAACCCATAATGTCCTTAAAAAATGTAAAACTAAGAGTTTCCCACAACTCATATTACATCTCTTCCATGGACATCTGAAACTGATAGTTCTTCTTCTTCTTCTTCTTAGGATTAATAGAAAGAATTTTCTCGTCTACTAAAAAAATATCCTTCTTTTCTAAGATTAAATTGAAAATACATGGATAAAATATAGATTCATGACATACCTTTTCATCTTAATAAATAACCTCATCATTAGGCATTGATGACTGATGTTATTTGTATAAAACATGATCAATAATTACAATATGTTCACTTATATTCATACACAACTCAAAACTAGTCTCAACTGACACCTTATTCTTCTCTTTGAGCTTGGTCTCTTCATTCCCAAAATTAGTTGACAATGAGATCTTTGGATTATCTTCAAACTTTGTAGCATTCTCCACTTCATCAAATAGATCACTTGGACCAATAGACTCATTATGACTCATACCTTTCATTTTTGGTTTCCATAAGTTAACTTGTCTTCTTACTTGCAATCTATAAGTCTGATTACAATTATTTTGACTTGATGGCCTTTACTTGCATAGCCTAGCAATGTGACCAACCTTCTCATATTTGTAGCAAACCATTCTTCTTGAAGTGAACTCAACTTGCCTTACCTGATTTGGACAAAATATTGTAATGTGTCCTATGTCATGAAAACTATATCACTCACTTTGACTCAACATTTAATTGATGATTCCATTCATAATTCCAAGTAAATTCATTACTATAAGGTCTTCTACACTCTCTAACCTTATGATCAAATTGATTACAAGTGTAGCAGTAACCAGTGAAATTTGTATACCTCATGGTATTTGGTTATCTAATTTTATTTGTCCTAATTATTCCAACATCTTCATTCTAAGACTGATTATTGACCCTCAAGGTCCAATTATATTTGTTCACATTAGTCTTCACATTGTCTTGAGTTTTAATCTTTTGTTTGTATTTGTAACCAAATCTAGTTCTATTACTAGTATACTTTTGACTATTCAGAATGTTATATAGATCACTTGAGATATTTTCAAACATCATAAATGACTTCATCTTACTAGATGTCTTTCTAACTTAGATTTTAATGACTCATTTTCAATGGCATTTCTTTAACACTCATGTTATTTAAATTTTAGGCTTATAGACAAGATTTCAAATTTACTATTTAGATGTTTGACTATACCTTTATGATCCTTAGAATCTCCATCCATTCTAACCTCATACATACTAAATTTATTTGCATAGTCCTTCATATGTAACTTCAAATTCTTTGTCTTCTTATCAATCTTTATATCTTCAAGGGCATTCATCAACTTAGTCTCACAATCCTCCTTGTATTCTTCATTATCTATATCACTCCAAGTAGACTCCTTTTTATATGAGCAACTTCCTTCCTTAGCTATGTAGAGGACTTCATCTTTAACAAGACCATCATCTTCATTATCAAACTTAGAATAACTGTAATCACTCTCATTTGATGAGCTACAATCTTCATTGGTGTAGAGAATATTCATGTCATTATACCTCTTGAATATTTTCTCCCTCTTATCATACCTAAATGTCTTATTGCCTTCATATTGGTATTCATCATGCTCTTTATCATCATAATTCTTATTCTTATGAGGTCACTTATGGGCAAAGTGTCCTACCTCTCCATAATTAATGCATTTGAAGGGTAGTTTACCCTTATACTTGCTTGAACCTATTTTCAATTTCTTTATAAGTAAATTAATTAGTTTGTCTTCATCAATATCATCATATTTGACTTCCTTACCTTGATTTCTTTTCTTCTTTGGTTTCATTTATATCTTGAATTTTGCTTACTTCTTTGGTGGTTTTTCATCATTGCTCTCATCTCATAGGCTATAAGAGTAACATGTAGTTCATCCATCTTTATTTTTGTGAGATCATGACTCTCTTCTATGGTAGAAACCTTCAAATCAAATTTGAGGGTAAGATACAATAATACCTTGTGCATTATAGTAGCTTCTTCAACATCCTCTTCTAGACCTCTGATGATATTCACAATCTCATTAACTCTCTGTATAAATGATGTCATTGAATCCTATTCCTTCATCTTGAGACTCTTAAAGTATCTTTGGTGAGTTTTTAACTTAGCCAACTTGACATTTTGAATCCCCTTTATAAATGATCTATAATTTATTCCATATCTCTTTGGAAAATTTGCAATGGAATACCTTTGTGTACTTAGTATCTGAAAGGCCATATTTGATGGCATTAATTACCTTAAAATTGATCTCACATAATTTATTATTAGTTTCACTAGTTGGAGGGGTTTATGGGGTTAAATATCCATCCACAATATATTTCCAAATGTCAAACCCTATTGACATGATGTAGGTATTCATCTTTGCTCTCCAAAAATTATAATTGGACCCATTAAACATCGATGAATGCTTAGTTGAAGAACCTTTTTGAATTTGATGACTACCCATACTGTACCTTAGTTCACCTTTAAGTGGTTAAACTTACATAGAAGGTCCTGCTTTGATATAAATTATTAGAGGTATAATCACTGAGAGGGGGGGTAAATCAGTGATTATAGATAATCTAATTCTAGTTCCAAACTCTTAATCATTTAGTATATATAATCATGAAGCATAAAAATTAACCATTAAAATGATCAAAGAAGATACATCAAGATCAATCACATAACACATGACATATGTGGGAAACCCTATTGGGGGATAAAACCCACTAAACCTTGCATGATGGACTATAGTCTTATAATGACAAGATCCAATTTAGACTATCACCAAGTAATTAAGGAACACCCATACCTTAGTTTAGTGAGACACCCATCCCACAAGGAAAAACTTGTTGGAGCCCAAATCTACACCAAGTAATTTATGCCCTATTTAGTGTCAAAATATTTGGGAGGTTGTAAGTCTATTGTGTTTTGATATCTTTGTACAATTTATTTTATTGATTTTCCAAATTTTGTGAGAGCCCTGTGAACCTATGTTTTACTAATGCTTTAATGTTCATTCTATGCTTTTAAATAATAGGTTTCATGGTGGGAAGACTTATTGTAATATACATACATATATATATATATATATATATATATATATATATATATATCCAAGTCTCTTTGCATACATTGAATTACTACTTGGTTCTTGAAGTATAAATTTTTTAGGACCTTAGATGAAATTATCATGTTGCATCTTCAATGTGTTTTGGTGACTGAGGTGAATAATTTCCCAATGAGCTAAATGAAAGACACATGGTTATCTCAAGGGAATCCTAAGACTTTATCCTATGAAAATGCCTACATCAAATTCATCAAAATTATAGGGTAATGACTTGTTTATTTCCTTTTAGAAGTAATGAGTGCATTTTCAAGGATCAAAAGGATCTTGCACCCTTCCCCATATCAAGAAGGATGGTGCAAAGGTAAAAATTTGGCCTAAATTCTGAGATAACATCTAAGTTGGAAATGTGGTAGCTATTTAGGATTTTATAAGCTCTCAACCCTTTTTGAATATTGCCTCACTTTTTGGTGGGCAAGGTTCAAAAAGTTTCTAAGGCTTGAACACCTAGATTTGTAAAGTAAAGTAATGACATATGGTTTTCTCAGATCCCATGGGTGCTTAGAATATATTGCACTATTATATCAAAGGAAATAACAATTGAATAAGTAAAAAAGTCCCAAAAGGTCTAAAAATCACTAAAATGTAAAGTTTTCTTATATGGATCCACGTATTTCAAGGAGGATTGCCAATCATGAAGGAAACATTTACACCTTCTCCTTCCTCTTTCAAAAGAAGATCAAATGACCAAAGGGGGTAGTTGGTAATAGCTATTATGTTTCAAAGTATTAATGGAAACCCTAATTTGAAATGTAAGGGACTATAAGTAAGTTTGTTTCCTTTATTCACATTTACCTTTCACATTCAAATCTTGTAATTACATCTTCAATTTATCTATGTGCCCTAGCTATGTGCAACATGAAAGTTCTATGTCTAACAAGTGATTATAACAAATTTTTTAAAGATTTTTAGCTTCAATTGAATATATCCCTCTAGATTATCATTAAGTGTTATTCTATCTCCTTGAATTATATCTTTTGATGGGGTTTTAAGGTATTTATAGGGTGATTAGAGTGAAGAATTTGTTTGATTTTAAAGTATTGTGCTAGAAAGATAGGAAACAATGGTGTTTTCTTCAACATCTGTGAAGAGCAATATCATTTTGATTCTTGATGAAATCAAGGATACAGATGTTTAGGGGTTGGAATTTTCATCCTTATTGAATTCCTTGTAATAACCAAACCCTATACCAATAATCTGTAATCTTGGCATGAGTTATATCACCCTTGCAATAGCATTTCACATGGTTACCCCATATTCAAAACTAGTAATTGCATGTGTTAGAGTGTATCAACTAGATACCATGACTATCATTGATATAAGTTAATAATTTGTCTTCTCTTTCACTCCTTTAGACCTCAACACCATGCTTTGGATTCCTCCCTAGCTTGAAAGTATCACACTTTCCTTGAAAGAATGTTAGGAGTATGCAGACAAGAATGATAAAATGATATGAGACATTATTAACTCCTACTAGCTAGTCAAGAAAAGGTAAAAGGTGTCAAGAATGATTAAGAATTTGAGACTAGTGGAATTTAAGTAATTTCCCTAGTACGTGATTTCCATGGTATCCCTAATGTATGGGATTCCCATCGTAGAGAAGTTTGAGCCTTAGATATTCATAATTTTAATCTATGTGTTAAAACAAAAAAAGAAGTTAGATTAGGATACCATATTAAGTAAAAACCTACATAAGCAAATGATACAACTTTAATTTACATTACACTCAAAGGAGGAGTTCAAAATTACATTTTATATGTCCTCTTACCTAATGTATATCTTGGTATGTAATAGGATGTTCCATGAGCTCACAAGGAATCCCAATGGAATGAGGATATATGATACTTATCCAAAAATAACTCTAGATGGCTTTAGAAAAAACTTTTACAAAGTTTATAATTATTTATTCAATACTATGATGAGTGTCTTCTATCCTCTGAGAACCTTCAATAGGATGTCTAATGTGGTCAGATAAATAATTGATAAGTGTGGCACCTCATATATTTAATTTAGAACATTCACTTATAATTTAAAATGGGTACCCCCACCCATAAAAATATAAGGAATTAGAACAATTTGATAAAGGTGTTGAGGAGGGTTTTCAGGTAGTGTTTCTTCAATTGAAGTACCTTGAGGTCTCTTTCCTTATATCAAAGTTCATGATCCAATCCATAATAAAGGTCCATAGGCCATGAATGGTGGAAAGTTTCCTAAAGGTAACAAGTAAACCACCATATCCTCATCTCTACCTAAAGCTTAGGTAAAAAAATAAGGTGAAGTGGTTATAAAACCTTCTAGTCAGTCTATAGTAAAAGGGAGCTCCATTGAAAAATTTCTTGAGTCTCACCAATTTGGGATAGATTTTGAATTATTGGAGAAAATAGAGCCAAACCTTGAAGGAGTACCTAGAGTAAATAAAGGTGGAAAGGAGTAGAAAAGTGATGAATAAATTGAATAGTTTGTGTTGAGTCCATAGCCCCTCCTTGTGGCACTTCCTACACCAAGTACTTTGATGACACCACCTTTCACTATGTCAAGGTCCACATCAATGTCTACTACATCAATGGGATTACAAACCAAACCCATTCTCTAGATCAAGGAGCAAGTCAAACAAAAGAAAGACATCATTAGAAAAAATAGGGAAATCAATGTAGTAAATATCACTTAGCGTATAAGTCTAAACCCCCAAAGAAGGTCAATACACACTCCAAAACCACATTCAATAGAATAGGAGAAAGAAATATGAAGATAGCCATCCCCCCACAAGGTGATTTAAAGAAAGATGCTCCCTTTGAGAGTTACACTATTTATAGCTACAAACTAGGGGAACCATTAAGGAATGAGTTAAATTGGCAAACATGGTGGCTCATCGAATGGACAAGGACAAATCCACCATGGAAGAATTAAAGGCAAAAAATTAGGCTATGATCTAGTACCTACAAAATTTACTGAGTGAGCCTAAGGTATTAGTTTTAAATGCTAGTGTTGCTCTAAATTATCCTCCTTTCTTATTAGATTCATTTGATTTTGATTGAATTGATGACTTAAAATTTGGAGGAAGGGCAATGGAAAAATGGAAAGATGATTTATACATCAAGGCTAAAGAAGTATTCCACTTAGCATTGAAATTGTTGAATAATAAAGTGGATAATAAGAGGGAGTGTGATACCTGAATGTTTATTTATGAAATAGACATTAAGAATTAGGAAGGAATATAGTATAAAATGGATGAGATTTTTATAATGGGCACATATACTTTGATACCAGAAAGGATCATTATTCCCAATTATCATAAGAAGCCTAGATAATATCAACTAGCCATCAAGCATCAATTGGTGATGCTCAAAGATGGCATCTTTGACTTGAAAGAAGAAGAGTAGTACCTTAAGATTGAAATAAGAGAAATAGATGTTTCACTAAGGAAGATGGTAAGCCTTGATGGTGCAAGTGATTTAGGGGAAGAGACAATGTGCACTACTCTAAAAAGCCTCATTGATGCACTATAAGAGACCTTTGATGTTGATAAAATAAATTAGTTGTTGTCAATTGAGAAGTATTGTGACTATCTTAAGGAGCTCATTGGATGAAATCAAAACATGTTTCAAAATATTGTTGCTTGGCTTGAAAAATAATGAGTAAAATTTAAATATCAAGAAAGCACAAACCAAGGGAATCTCAACCCTATGGTGGAAGGATTTACAAGGTATAGGAAAAAGTTGGCAAGAGATTCTTTCATCCAGATTGACTCTAGAGTATAACCAAATATTTTGGTTTTCCTAAGATGGTACCACTTCTTTCTTCTCTTTGCTCCCTTTTTCCTTCTTCTCATTTCCCACTAAGAAACCATTGTACTTGGCCTGTTAGTGGCACGTCCCTTTCAATTAGTTTTGTATATTTATGTGGATAAGGAAGGGACATTTTTTTATATTGTGCAAGTGGATAAGGGTTCTATTTTGTCCCTTGCAATATCTTCTGCCATGTTGATAACTATAAATATTCTACTAAGGTGGAGGATCAATCTTGCATCATCACAAGAGCATTAGCATATCCAAGGAATCATGTTTGCTACATATTTTAATAGACTCCAGGCCCATGAAAGATTTTTTTAGTTGGAGAATCATTAAGAATATGCTAGGCTTAGCTCAATCATATAATTAAAGGGGGTATGTCCCTTTACAAGGGCTAATTAAATTTTGAGTCAAGAGCTATATCTTCGAAGAGTTCTCTCTATGTATTATTTCTAGTTCCAAATTTATTTATTTTGTAAAATCATTGGCAAGCTTTGAGAGCAGTATATATGTCTCCCTTGTTACAAAATTATTTTACATAGTTTTAGGTTGTATGTTATTCAAAACACATTATATTTAGTTTCCATTCAATTGATTAATGAAATTTGTCCATGGTTTTCATTTTCTTCCTATTTTTGAAGTGTAGAGCTCTATTTTACATACTTAGTAGATTGGTTATCTGGTGTATTCATCTTTATGGTAGTCATTTAGAATTTATATTGAAGTTGTAAAATCCTTTTTACTTTGAGATTTGGGAATAAGGCATTGATATCCTTTTTAAGGGTAGTCCTGGGCTCACAAATTTAGTTGGAAGGAATCCTTGAAGGATTATTAATAGTATTAATGTTTAGACTTTAAGGATCATTTGTGCATGATTTCTTTTCATTTGTTTCTAATCTACAATGCATTTATTGGTGAAGATGATATATAAGTTTAGTGAATTTATTTGTGTTCATTCATTAACCTTCCACATTATTTTCTATTAAATGAAAAATATTGTCCTACCATATCCTACCTCATAGATTCTCGCTCCTTTGATTATTCTAAAGTGGGTCTACATGCAAGTGATGTTATCCTATTGCATATTTTACATGTCATTTGCACTTAGATACACCCTACCTTTATATATCTAAAGTGTGTTTGAGATTTTTATTCCAAATAATTGGTGTTACCTTTTTCATTTTCCTACATCTACTTTGATCATTATTTGAAATCATGGAAGCTATAACCACCTTCCACCATCTTCTTATACTTTATGTAGCTTGTGTTTGCTACATGACATTTGTTTAGCCTATGTGACAACCTCTTCAGGTGGACTAAGAAAAGGTGGTTATGTCCTATTTAGACTTTCACATGTGCTTTTGATCCTAAGGGATACCCTTTATTGAAAATTCTTTTCATCTTTCCAAGCTGTTTCCCAATTTCTCTCACCTTGGCCAAGCAGAGACAAAATATGCCAAAATCCAACCACATCTATAATAAGTTACCTTCTAGCCACCATCCAATCCTAGTGAGTTGATGATAACACCCCCTTACCTAGATACAATGACACTCCCTTTGGGTATTCTAATCCTCTAATTTCCACTTTAAAATATATGTAGAGTTAAGACCAATGAGGTGTGAAGATGGGAACTAATAGCCTTTTTGGCATTAGTGTTGAGGACTAATAACCTATTGTCATGAATTTAGAGTATATTGTGTTGTTAATAGCTGATCAACACCATAACTACACTAGGGATGTTCAACCTTGTGATGTAAGAAGTTTTAAAATGTTCTTGGAATTATCTTCAATATTTAAAAGTTTTCATTCTATTAGTTGTTATTAATGGTTCTAATTGTTTTAGTCTAGAATTTTTTGCTTTTAGTGATGACTCCATTACATTAAAAGTTTAAAGATCAATTCCTTTTATATGTATTATTCTTTGTCTTGAAGTGATTTATTTAAATTTGCAAATTTAGAGGGTACTAGGTCTTCCTTTTAGAAATATCCATCTAAAAATCTTGTCCCTGAGTTGAAAGATATATTTGGAAGGAGACAAATGTGGAAGCCTATTGTAGGCCAAAACTCAAGAAATTAGGTAAGACCTAAACAATTTATCCCCAATTTTATCTATCCCCTTTTCTTAAATATCCCTCTACTTGAAGGATATCAAATTACTTTAGATAAAACTAATCTCCCAACAAGTCAAGATCCTTCTCCATGAAGAAATATTTCTCCTCCTACAAGGATATTAAGGCATTATTATATTTCTCCTCTTTCAATTCTTCCTCATAGTATTATTGCATAGCTATTCCCTAGTTCATATTCATCTTCAGATTCAAATATGAGAGACTATGATCTGAGAAGAAGGAAGTTTGATGTAGGCAGTGACAATGGTGGAGAAGAAGATCAAGGTCTGGGTAATAGACGTAGACCATTTGTGATCCCAAGGTTTAAACCTATCAAATTTACTAGTTTCCCTAATGAATTTCCCATTAAATTTAGAAATATATTTCCTAACTTTCAAGGGAACAATGTCATGTCTTGGGAACAAAATTTAAAAGCTTTCTTAAATGTTATTAAAGACTATGAAATTGATCTAGAAGATGTGTACATAAAACTCTTTGTGAACACACTAGAAGAACAGGCCCAGGAGTGGTTTAAATCCCTCCTTAGTGGATCCATAGACACATGAAAATCCATGATTGATGTATTTAATATGAAATTTAGTGATAGCATTGATCCCAGATTCTTGTCTGTTGAATTTAAAAACCTCAAGAAAAATCCTAATGTGTTAAGGATTTTAATTATAGATTTAGTAAGGTATTGATAAGGTTTACAGACAACATTAGACCTAATGGTGATACTTATTTGATCAAATATTATGATTCATTTGACAAGAATCCAACCTATTATCTCAGAGACAAAACTCCCACAAATCTAAGGATGGTCTTTAATTTGGCTATCCAAATAGAGAATAATATCAAAGTTATGAGTAAGCCTTTGAATAAGAGGGTTGATGTCAAATTTGTGAAACCCAAAAATCATCAAGCCTCCCATAAGAATGTAGATATAGAGGAAACTACGAAAACTCTAGTTATTGTTGTGAAATAAATTTCTTATAGGTTGGCCAGAGCAAAAAAGGGGTTGTCTCAGGGTTCTTCTAACCATGATGATAGGAGGGATCACAAGAGAGAGGAAAGAAATCATCCCAAGGACCAGGATCAAGGTTGGATAGATTTCCAAGGTAGTAATAATGATGAAAGAAAGTGGATTGAAAGGTATCATAAGCATGAGATAAACTAGAATCAAGGAAGTGGAAGGGAAGTGCTAGATCCTTTAACTACAAAGGTCAATGTAGTCAACTTTGATATAGATTGGTGTGACAAGTGCCTCCTTCCTCATCCTCTATGTAATACAACTGATAGTGATGGTCAAGGTGTAGAAGGATTTGAATCTACATCTGATGAAGATGGTATATATATTTTTGAATTCCAAAAGATGGAAACTTACACCTTATAAGAGGAAGTGTGAGTGCTTCAACTATTCCTAATTATGAAGACACTCTAACCTATGAATGTTTTACTTTCCAAATTAATGAAATAAATATGATGGTTACCTCTCCATCTAGATAGATTATGAGCACTACTATTCAAGCCTTCTAGAGAGCATTTGAAAAGGTAAGGGTCCCAACCCCATACTTCATCTATGATATAAATATGATGCATGAATATGAATTACCTGTTCATTATTTTGAGTTTTTGAGATCAATGATGAAAGAAAAATATGGAGATTCACCTCCATAAATTAAGGACCAATAATTAATGATCCACATAGTAATTTCCCAAGAGGGGTATAATTTGAGAATTAAAGATCAAAATGCTCCTTTGAAGGATAAAGACTCTACTGACCCTAAAATAAAGATAAAAGAGAAATAAATCAAAAGGAGTAAAGAGGTCCCAAATTTCATGAAGCCTAAATATGCACCTTATAATGCTAAGCCAAAATATACCCTAGCCAAAAATAGAACTCCCCTGTTATCTAGTATTCCCAAGAAGGATGAACCCAAGAAGCCTCCCTTGAAGAGTGAAGTTAAAAATGTTCGTTCTTCTACTTCTTTCCCCCTGACTCTTAAGGAATGTATCCCAAATGAAAGTGTCACAAGTCTAGCTCCTAACACTCTTTTGCTTAAATATAGTGTCTATGACATGGCCTATGTATTGATTCAACTGAAGGTCATGGTACCCTTTAGGGAATTTATCATAATTATAGAGTATAGGAGAAGATACTTTGAATATTTTAGATTCATTAATAAAATTATTGCCAATTAGATTATTGAAGCTGAGCCTTCTCCCACTTCCCCTATGAAAAGTGAGAACACTCAGAATCTCCTAAACATGACTTAATTGTGTATTTAGTAACAACATTGGTAGAGAGTCAGATGGATGTTGATCCATTCTATACCACCCTACTAATTAATGGTTTAATTATCCATAACTACATGTTTGACTCTTGTGCATCTTGTAACATTATGCCACTAGTTGTTCTAAATGAACTCTATATAAGAATAACTACAACATATAGATGATGCCTCACCATGGATTCTAGAGAAGTACCTATTGTTATCATGATTAAAATATTGGTGGTACAACTCACATAATACCTTAGTAAATTCTTGAGTATGGATGTTATTTTAGACTGTCCTCTGAAATAGGGTATGTTGATATCTATAAAATGGGCTACTACTATTGGGGGTAGTGTTCAAATGGACTTATATTATGCCATTATACATCTATATGGGAAGATAGCTCACCTAAGTTAGGAGCCATAAATTCTCCATGTCTTGGAAGATCCTAAATATTAGTTGAATGAAGTGTTATATGTGGATACGGACATAAGAAATATTTTGGGGAGTGCTAAGTATGAATAATTAACTCCTAAAATTGGTATTATGAATGAAGAATCCATATGGACTATGCATTTTGATGGAGCATTTTTTAACATTGGAAATGGAGTATGGGTTGTCTTCTATGCCCCTAATGGTCAAGATTACAAAAACTCCTTCCAATTATACTTTGATTTCAAAAATAATATCATAGAGTATGAATCACTCTTCACTGGCCTCTGGATCACCCATGAATATGGACTTAAAAATTTATTGGTCAAGGGTGATTCAAAATTAGTGGTGAAGCAAGTCTAAGTTTTTTACACCATGAAACAAAAGAGGCTAAAGTAGTAATAGAATGTTGTATGGGACTGCTTAGAATGGTTCAATGCTTTCAACATTGAATATCATGCTTGAGATTTTAATCAGGTGGTAGATATACTTGCAAAGAGGTCTACAGAGTTTAAAGTTGAAAATAGAAACCCCTCACGTGAATATGAGGTAGAAGTGATATTAAGGCCTTTTATCCTAGAAAACATTGGTCATTAGCAAGTCTTTGATGATGATGATCAAATAAAAGGTTTTTTGTGTTGTAGAGATGAGTTTAAAGGAACCATTATAGATCTAGACTCCATGGTATAGGTATGTGATGGAAAAGAAACCTTGTATGGAAAATAAGTTATCCAATTAAAGACTAATACTATCCCTAAAGGATTGGTTAGTCTTGAAGCATCCTTTGATGGAGATGATAGAATTAAATCTAGAGATATTTTTATATCAAAGTATGTAACTGAGATTAACATCAGGACTGAGGACAATCCAAAAAAAATATAGATCGACACTCACCTAAGTAAGAAAGATAAGGAAGCATTTATCAAGCTTTTCATTAAGTACCAATAATGTTTAGCATGGTCATATTCAAATTTGAAGGCCTATAGAGAGGATTGGTTCCAACATGTTATCCCCATTACGCCTAGTATGAAACCATTTTGCCAAAAATAGTGACCTATTAATCCCATCTTGACCACTAAGATGCAAGAAGAACTGAAGAAATTATGGGGTAGTGGGATCATTCCTCCCATCAAGTATTCATCATGGGTGGCCGATCTAGTCCCTATAATAAATAAAAATAAAGACATCTAGATCTATGTTGAAATTTGGAATTTAAACAAGGCTTCACTCAAGGATAAGTATCCATTGCCTAATATGGACAACATGCTTCAAGATGTTATTATCTTTAAGTTTTTGTTAATTTTGGATGGTTTTTCTAGCTACAACCAAGTAGTAGTGAGGGATTTTGAAAGGTCTAATACTACTTTCACTACCCCAAGGGGCACTTATATGTATATCTAAATGCCTTTTGGCATAATTAATGTAGGTACCAACTTCTAGAGAGTAATGGATGTATCCTTCACTAGGTTAATCACTCAGTTCATTGTGGTATATCAAGATGATGTTACATTATACTCCAAGAAAAGGGATGACCACTTAGGGCACTTAGATTAGATGATTATCAAATGAAAGGAGTTTAAAATCTCCCTCAATCCTAGGAAGTACCACTTTGAAGTACAAAATTCAAAACTACTTGGGCACATTGTGTCAAAATAATGTGTGATGATATATCTTGAAAGGGTAGAGGCCATTCATAAGGTACCCATCCCATAGACCAAGAAAGATATTCAATCTTTATTTAGCTATATTAACTTTGTTATAAGGTTTATTTCTAATTTTATAGAGATTATTCTACCCATTACTTCAATGTTAAAAAAATGTCAAACTATAAGGTGGGAGGAAAAGGCTACCAAATCATTCCAAGACATCAAGGCAGATTTGAAAACTACCTCAGTGCTTACCAGTCCTAACTATAGAAATTATTTCCAAATATTTTTATTTAAATTTGAGTATACTATTGCTACAGTGATGCTACAAAAGAATGACAAAGGTCATGAGTAGCTAATTGACCTTTTTAGCAAGGCATTATAGGGATCTGAGCTAAACCATACCATAATGGAAAAACAAGCCTTTGTTCTCTTAAAGGCTCTTAAATAATTTAGATCCTACATTTTGAGTTTAAAGATCATGGCCTATGTTCCTCATACTATGGTGAAGGACATATTAACTTAGAATGAAACCACCTATAAAAGATGCTGATGGGTCAATAAACTTTAAGAAAATGGCCTAGAGATATAAACTACTAAGTTGGTCAAGGGCATGGGTCTCACCTAACTAATGACTAAATCCAACTTCTAGGCTATCGAGGTGAATAATATAAAAGGGGTTGTTAATATCACTGTATCCAAGTATAACCAATCTCCATGGTGTAAATATATAGTCTATTATTTTAGACTTTGAATTGTCCTCCCCACTTAGACAAAAATCAAAGGAGGACCTTAAAGTTAACATCCCAAAAATATCTTCTATTATAGGATGATCTATCTTGGAAGAACCTATATGGTCTCCTCTTGAGGTGCTTAGTGGAACATGAGATTTCCAAACTAGTTACAGAGTTGCACAGTGGTGTGTGTGGTGGTCACTTTGTTCCCAAAGTCACTGCACACAAGATTCTAAGGGTCGATTATTGGTGGCCAACTCTATTCAAAGATGTTTTTACTATGGTAAAGAGATGTGAAGAATGCCAGTGATCCTCTGGTAAAATGAAATCATCCCAATCACTTCCCTTGTAGCCAATTTCTATTGAGGGACCTTTTAGGTAGTGAATAATGGATTTCATGGGTGAAATATTAGATGCTTCAAGTGTTGGTCATAATTTGATCTTAGTTGCCACTAATTACTTCACAAAATGGGCTAAATAAATCCTTACCAAAAAATCAACCCACCAGGTAGTCGTTGATTTCCTTTTAAATAATGTGATTTGTTGGTTTAGAGTGCCAGTCAAAATTATCTATGACAATGCCATGTGCTGTAGAGAAAAAAAATAGTTGCATTATGTGAAGATTATGGAATTAATCTATCATATGCCTCTAATCACCATCTACAATGAAATGGGTAGGCTAAGTCCAATAACAAGAATTTATTGAAGAGTATTAGGACTCTGGATGCCAACAAAAGGAAATGGGGTGGGCAATTGAATTTCATTGTCTAGGTTGATAGGTTGACTCCTAAAATGTCCACTAGAAGAAGAACCTTTAATCTTTTTTATGGATTTCAATTTATTTTACCCCTTAATCTATAATTACCTACTTAGTAGTTTATGTAATAGATAACTAAGGATAAAGGAGAAGTAAAACACTATAAAGAAAGAATCAACTAGACTCTAGAGATTTATGAACCTCTTAGACAAGATCATGAAAATCACTTAATTCTCAAAAAGATTTTTGATAAAAAGGTTACCATGAGAGCTTTTCAAATTAGTGATCTGGTCCTACTCTGGTATAGTAGACATGAAGATAAGGGAAAACATGGTAAATTTTATTCCCAATGGATGGGTTCCTATACTATTGACTATTAAATAGGGAACCACACATTTTATCTAAAATATCTTGATGGAGAAATCTTAGAACTACCAGTTAATGATAGACACCTTAAACACTTTTTGGATTAAGTTCATGCTAGCCTATGTAAATGTGTACATGTTATATAATACCTTTGTGTTTTATTTCCCTATTTAGGGTTGTGTTTATATGACTTATTTTTTTTACTTTTCCTTCCTTGTTGTCTTCAAATTCCTTATTATAAATTTATTCACCCATGGTGTGTTTTCCTTGCCTTTATTGTAAACTCTTTGTCTCCATAGCCCAATGGATAGGCATATGGTCTAGTGTTCTATGTGTACCCAATAGGGATACACGTCCCTAAACAAGAGATGATGTTGGAGCCCAGATATACACCAAGTAATTTTTGACCTATTAAGCATCAAAATATTTGGGAGGTTGTAAATTTCTTTTGTTCTGATATCTCTATTTGGGGTATTTTATTAATTTGCTAAAATTTATGAGAGCCCTATGAACTTATGTTCTATTAATGGTTTAACATTCATTCTATGCTTTGAAATAATAGGTTTCATGGTGGGAAGATTTAATATGAAACTTTAGAAATGTATCCAAGTCTCTTTGTATACATTGAATTGCTACCTCGTGCTTGAAGGAGAAAAGTTTTGGGTTCTTGGATGAAATTTCCATGTTGCATCTTCAATGTGTTTTGGTGACTAAGGTGAAGAATTACCCAATGAGATGAATGAAATACACATAATTATCTTAGGGGACTCCTAAGATTTTATCTCATGAAAATGCCTAGGTCAAATTCATCAAATTTATAAGGTAATGACTACTTCATTTCCTTTTACAAGTAATGAGTGAATTTTTGGGGATTAAAAGGATCTTGCATCCTTCCTCATATCAAGAAGGATGGTACAAAGTTAAAAAGTTGGTTGAGATTCTGAGTTATCATCTATGTTGGACACATAGTAGGTCCTCAAGGTTTTATAAGCTTTGGGCCCTTTTTGAAGATTAGATCACTTACCTTTTGGTGGGTAAGGTTCAAAAATTCTCCAAGGCTTGAACACCTAGATTTGTAAAGTAAAGTAATGACACATGGCATTCTCAGATCTTATGGGTGCTCAAAACATATTGCACTATTGTATCAAATGAAATAATAAGTGAATAAGTGTAAAAGTCCTCAAAGTTTTAAAAATCATCAGAATGTAAAGTTTTCTTATATGGATCCATGTGTTGTAAGGAGGATTATTAGACATGAAAGTAACATGTGTACCTTCTCCTTCCTATTTTTAAAGAATCTCAAATGACCAAAGGGGGTAGTTGGTAATAGCCATTATGTTTTAAAGCATTAATGACAACCCTAATTTGAAATGCAAGGGATTATAACTAAGAAATTTTCCTTCATTCATGTTTATGTTTTTCATTCAGAGCTTTTAATTATGTCTTCAAGCTATTTGTGTGCCCTAGCTATGTGTAGTGTGAAATTTCTTTGTCCAACGAGTGATTATGAAAACTTATTCAAAGATTTTTAGCTTTAATTGCATATAGCCCTCTAGATTATTAGTAACTTTTATTCCAATTCCTTGAATTCTATATTTTGAGGGGGTTTGAAGGTGATTAAAGTGAATAAGTTGTTTGAGTTTAAAGTATTACACTAAAAATCTAGGTAACATGGTGTTTTCTTCAACATATGTGAAGAGTAATAGTTTTTCTATTCTTGATGAAATCAAGGATATAGATCTTTAGGGGTTATAATTTTAAGCCTTATTGAATTCCTTCTAACAAACAAACTCTCTACTAGTAATCTCAAATCTTGGCGTGAGTTATATCACCCCTATGACAATGTTTCCTTTAGCTACCCCATACCCAAAACTAATAATTATATGTGCTAGAGTATATCAACTAGATACCATGACTGTCATTAGTGAAGGTCAATTATTTTTTTGATCTTTCACTCATTTGGCCCTCATCACCATTCTTGGGATTCCTACCTAGCCTAAAAGTATCACACTTTCCCTAGATTAATGCCAAGAGTATACAAACAAGAATGAAAAAATGATATGGGACATTGTCAACTCCTATTGGTTGATCAAGCAAGGGTAAAAGTTGTTAATAATGACTAAGAATCTAAAACTAATAAAATTAAATGAATTACCCTAGTACATGATTTCCATAGTAGCCAAAATTTATGTGATGCCCACCATAGAGAACTTTGAGCCTTGGATGTTAATAATTTTAATTAGTGTGTTGGAGTAATAAAAGAAGTTAGATTGGGATACCATCTTAAGTGAAAACCTACATAGGAAAATGATGTAGATTTAGGTTGAAATCCACTCAAAGGAGGAGTTCACAGGTACATTCTACATGTCCTCCTACCTAATGTATAGCCTAGTACATAATAGGATGTTCCATGGGCTCACAAGGAATCATTGTGGAATGAGGATATATGAGACTTATCTATAAATAACTTTGAATTTCTTTAGAAAAGACTTATACAAATTTTATAATTGTTTCTTCATTAATATTAGTGTCTTCTATCCTCTAAGAAGCCTCAAAAAGATGTCTAATGTGGCCATAGAAAAAATTGATAAGTATGGCACCTCATATAATCAATTTAGAAGGTTCACTTATATCAAAGTAAGTGGATTCTTAGAGTCTCAATATAATCTATTGAGTTACCTAGATGATCGAATAGTAGTGATGGAGTTGAACTATAAAATGGTGCCCCTATATGAAATGATAGAGGAAAATAAGGTGAACAATCCCTTCAAATTTTTGGTTGAAATTGGATATTACTCATGTCCTTTTATTACCAAAGACAAGGGATTAGAGAAAGACATGGGACAATATGTAATTTACAAGATGTTACCCAAGACAAACTAAGATATTAGATGGTGGGTGAACACAATAACTAGTGTGATTCTACATCAATCACATTATGAGGACATCTAGTCTGATTGCAATACCGAGGAAGATGTCAGAAAGCTAGACTTTATAAGGCTAAAAGTATAAAAAGTCATCACTTATAATATTGTTTCCATCTTAAATGGAATGGATGATGATAATAAGACATTATCCATAGTTTACAATAAGTCTAATATTGAAACCTAAGCCATCTCATAGGTGGACTTCACTGTTGGGTAAAATGATTCCATACCATGGAGGGTTGTAGAGATCATGAGAAGAACCTTCATATGGCTAAAGGAACATGGGGTTGATCTTAGTTCTTATGACACCCCTACCCTCTAAGAACTCAAACAAGTTTAGGATTTAAAGGGTTTCTTTCCATTTTACAATAGTATTACCTTGGCTCCACCATTAGTGGTGAAGGGCAAAGGAAAAAATAAGGTTGGTAATATTGACTTCACCAGAACAATTAATGTGGAGTCCATATCCACATCACAATCTAGGGAAGGACTATATTTCTTGAATTTAATAAGTTTGGATAAGATTTGGGATAAGATCACCATTGGGGATTTTACATTGGTCAGTGCCACCCTAATATCCATTACATCAAGAGGAGCCCCAATGGTACCAACCATCTTGGATTCCATCCCAAGAGTAAGTCTAGTTGTTATTCCACTTGATTTACCCATGGCTCCACCATCACAATAGCTAATAGTGGTCCTTCCTCTAATGACTTACTCAAGGAAAAGAGGAGGTGAGGAAGAGGTAGAGCAAACCAAGCATAAAAGAGTCAATAAGTCTTTATAGCCTCCATTTGGGAGTCCTAAGAAAATGAAGGAGGTTTTATTTAAGGACCTACCTTCTCAGGAAATTCCATTTGAAATAAAAGAGGATAAATCCTCATATGCTCAAAGGTTAAAAGATATGAGTGAAGAATAAGAAGACTCAAATGAGAATAGGCAGATTTCTAAGGTTATGAAGAAACAATGAGCATTCATTCCTCCACAAGTGAAAACTGGGTAGAGAACTCTGAGGGAAAGACCCCATACCCTAGTAAGGGTCCCAATGGTTAGTTTATTTATATAAGAGAGTCATTTAGGAGTGAAAGGTAAGGGTAATAAAGAATAAATTATGGCCTCAACTGATCTTCTTTCTTTTGAAGATGTTGTGCAAGTTGGGGTTGAGGTAGCCACTCAAGTTTAGGCCCCTCAAGAAAAATAAACAATCTTATCAGACATAAAAACAATTTTTGAAAATTACATCACCCAACCACCAGGTTGAATAATCAAGATGAAGTTGAATAAATGAATAAATCTAATGAGAAAGTTAATGTGGAGCTAGAGCAGAATATTCATGTCACCACTAATCTTGAAGTGGCGGTTAAATAAAAAGGCCCACAAGTAGCTCTAGAAGTATCACCAATTATGCCTTCCCCTCTAAAGGTTTCAAGTTCATCACTAGAGGAGAAGGAAATTATAGAATAAGGTAGGGGATAAAACTTGAAAATGTGTACCCCCACCCATATAGAGATAAATAAGGAATTGTACCAATCTAATAAAGGTGCTGAGGAGGGTACTTTAGGTAGTGTTGACTCCATTGAAGTACCTCAATGTCTCTTTCTTTGCATCAAAGTTCATGATCCAATCCAAAATAAAGGTCTAGAGGCCATGATTGGTGGAAAGTTGCCTGAAGGCAACAAAGAAGCCACCATGGCCTCATCTCTACCTGAAGCTTAGGTGAATAATGAAGGTGAAGTAGTTGTAAAACCTTCTAGTTAGTTTATTGTACAAGGAATCTCCATTGAGAAATTACTTGAGGAGTCTCACTAATTTGGGATAGATTTTGAATTATTAGAGAAAATAGAACCAAACCTTGAAGGAAGACCCATAGTAGACAAAGAAGGTGGTAAGGAATTAGAAAGTGATGAAGAAATTGAATAGTTTATTTTGAGTCTATAACCCCTTCTTGTGGTACTTCTTATACTAGGTACTTTGATGACACCACCTTTCACTATCTCAAGGCCTACATCAATGTCTACTACATCAATGGGATTTTAGACTAGACCCCTTTTCTAGGTTGAGGGGCATGTCAAACAAAAGAAGGACATCATGAGAAAAATTAGGGAAATCAATATAGTAAAGATCACTTAGGCGTATAAGGTCAAACACCCAAAGAAGACCAAGACACACTTTGGAACAATTTTCACTAGTACATGAGAAAGAAATATGGAGATAAGCATCCCCCATAAGGTACTTTAAAGAAAGACACTCCCCTTGAGAGTTACACTATTTATATCTACGAAATAGGGGAGTCATTAAGGAATGAGCTAAAGCATAGCTCATAATTTTTGGCAAACATGGTGGCTCATAAAATGGACAAGGACAAAGCCACCATGGAGGAATTAAAGGCACAAAATTAGGGTATGATCTAGTACTTGAAAAATTTATTAAGTGTGCCTAAGGTAGTAGTTCCAACTACCAGTATTGATCTAGATTATTCTATTTTCTCATTAGAGTCATTTGATTTTGGTTGAATTGATGAAGTAAAATCTAGAGGAAGGGCAATGGAAAAATGGAAAGAGGATTTATACACTAAGGCCAAATAAGCAGTCCACTCAACATTAAAATGCTTGAACAATATAGTGTATAATAAGAGGGAGTGTGATTCCCAAATGATTATTTATGAAATGGACATTAAGAATTGGGAAGGATTCCAGTAAAAAATGGATGAGATTTGCAAAATGGAGTATTCCAAATGATCACAAGAAGCCCAAACAATGTCAACTGGCCATCAAGCATCAATTGTTGATGCTCAAATATGGAATATTCAACTTGAAAAGACAAGAGTAGTTCTTCAAGACTACAACAAGAGAAATATATGTTGCACTTAGGAAGATGGTAAGCCTTGATGGTGTAAGTGATTTAGGGGATTAGATAATACACATTACTCTGAAAATCCTCATTAATACACCATAAGATTCATTTGATGCTAATAAAATTAATTAGTTGGTGCCACTTGATAAGTCTTGTGACTAGCTTAAGGATCTCATTGAATGAAAGCAAATGATGCTTTAAAAGATAGCTACCTAGCTTGAATAATACCAAGTAAATTAAAATATCAAGCAGGCCCATAACAAAGGAATCTTGACCCTATGTTGGAAGGATATATAAGGTATATGAATAAGTTGGAAAGAGATTTCATCATCCAAATCAATTCTACAATATAACTAAATATTTTGGTTTTCCTGAGCTAGCATAATTTCTTTCTTCTCTTCCCTCCCTTCTTCCTTATTCTTGTTTCCCATTGGGAAATAATTGTACTTGTCCCATTAGTGACACATACCTTTGATTTAGTTTTTGTATATTCATATGGATAAGAAAGGGATGTTTTTATCTATTGCGTAAGTGGACAAAGGTTCTATTTTGTCCCTTATGAGATATTCTTCCATTTAGATAACTATAAATATTCTACCAAGGTGGAGGATCAATCTTGAAATCATCATAGGAGCATAATCATATTCGAATGAATAATTTTTGTTATGAATTTTAACAAACCCGAGGCCCATGAAAGAGTTTTCCAACTGGAGAATATATAGGAATATGCTAGGTTTAGCTTAATTGTATAATTAAAGGGGGTCTATCCCCTTACAAGGGTCAGTTAAACTTTGAGTCAAGATCTATAGACTTGAAGAGTTCTCTCTATGTAGTATTTTTTGTGATAAATTTATTTATACTATAAATCCATTGGTAAGATTGGAGAGCATTAGATATGTCTCCCTTGTTACAGAATTATCTTACATAGTGTTAGGTTGTATGTTATTCAAAACACATTGTATTCAATTTCCATTCAATTGATTAATGAAATCCATCCATGGTTTTCATTCTCTTCCTATTGTTTAATTGTAGATATCTATTTTACATGATTAGTAGATTGGTTATCTAGTGTATTCATATTTATGGTAGTCATTTTGAGTTTATATATAGGTTGTAAAATCCTTTCTGCTCTGAGATTTGGGAATAGGGTGTTGATATAATTTTAAAGGGTAGTTCTAAGTTCATGGATTTAGTTATAAGGAATCATTGAAGGATTATTCATAGTATTGATTTTTAGACTTTGAGGATCATATGTGCATGATTTCATTTCATTTGTTTTTTTATCAACAATTCATTTGTTAGTGAAGATGATATAGCAAATTAGTGAGTTTCTTTGTGCTCATTCATTAACCCTCCACATTATTTTCTATTAATTGAAAAATCTTGTCCTACCCTATCCTACCCCATAGACTAAACCTCTTTTTATTATTTTGAAGTGGGTCTACATGCAAGTGATGTTATCTTGTTGCATATTTTACATGTCATTTTCACTTAGATACACCCTGCCTTTGCATATCTAACATGTGTTTGAGCCTATTATTCCAAAGAATTGGCATTTCCTTTTCCATATATTTTCATATAATTTGATTATTATTTGAAATCATGGAAGCTATAACCACCTTCCACCATCTGCCTTTAATTTTTATAGCTTGTGTCTACTCCATGACATTTTTTTAGCCTATGTGACAACCTCTCTAGGTGGGCTATGTAAGGGTGGTTATGTCCTATTCAAAATTTAACATGTTCTCTAAGTCTTGAGGGAAATATTTTATGTAAAACCCTTTCCCCCTTTCCAAACCATGCCCCAAATACTCTACCTTAGCCTAGGTAGAGCCACAAGATGCTAGAAGCCAACCATATCTACATTAAGCTACCTTCTAGTCATCATCTAATCCTAGAGAGTTGATGATAACACCCCCTTACCTATCTAAAATAACACTCCCTTTGGGTATTCTCATCCTCTTCTTGCCACTCCAAAATCTATGCAGAGCTAGAACCAATGAGTTGTAAAGATGGGAACCAATAGAACTAACCCCCTAAGTAACCAAGCACCAACACAACTACCTTAATATAATCTCCACTTCTAATCTGATGTCTTGTACACATGATGATGGAATTATATTACTTACACTTTCCTCTTTACACTCTCAAAAACTTACACACTTAAGCCATGTATCCAAAATAACCTTTTGGATTACTCTTAGATAGCTTCTAGGGCTTACTTACTCAATCTTCCTCTTTTAGGCTTATTAGGTCCAATGACCTATGTGTTCACATTCATAAAATTTATTATAAAGGCATTATTGATCCTCTTTGATATCTAATGGTCCTCACTAACCTACACTTTCTCTTTCAAAGGTTCTCTCCTCAACTTAGCATCACACCTTTAAATTCAACATTAGAATTATGACTATAAGGTCATACATGAAATCCAAACTTTAATCTACCTCTCAAGGCATCCACATGGATCTCACAACCTTCATAAATATTTTTCTCATCTACACACTTGCTCAACCTATAAAATAGGCCAAATATGCCTTATACCACTTTCTTGGTCTAACCCATCTTGGTTGACTCAGATGCTTACCATACCTATATTAAAATTGAAATAGGTATCCACACAAGTTATATGGGTGAAAAAATCCACTCCATAGGTCGGCCATAGTCCTTAAAACTCAAATCCTCCATTGGGCCTTAATGAGACCCAAAATAATTAGGCTTTCACATCCACACATTACTCTTACAACCCCTTAGACCACCTTCAATTTCCACCAATGCTTACAACATATCAAACCTATCTCCAATATACCCTTTCTCACTCCCTCATGGGTATATTCCACACCGAACACCAACTAAATACTTAAACCTAACAATTACGTCTCCTTGTTCTTCAGGCCTTTATACACATAAAACACAATCTCAAACTTTTGAAAAAACAACTCAAATATTTCACATATCCATATGATTATATCACATGGGTGAAACATTTAAGACCTCTGAAATTCCTTCATGTTCTTTAGATACTTCAACATATGCTCTAAGCACTTAAAACATCTCTCTCAAAATGACCACTCAAACTAGTCATATACAGTCAAGCTATTATGACTCTCCACATTTGATCAAGGGCATATCATGAAAAAAAATGCCTTATTATAATCCTTTGACACCTATACACCATATCCATACTCATTTTATTCTTCAATTCTACTTATAACTCTTCCAACTCACTTTTATAAAGTGGTCACTCAAACTGTTTATAGCCTCCAACAAACACAATCAAATTTAAGACATTTGTTCATACTAGAGATGGATTGGTCAGACATATAAAATAATCATAGATTATTCTCCTTGAGTATAAAAAATCTCTAATATTTATTTCATCTTGAAATATTTAAATACCACCAAGAACAACTCAAATATCTTTCTTGAGTACTTACAGAACATGGTCCAACCTTCAATCAACTTTAAAGTTCAATACATTCAAATGTACAATTATTAAAATATTCTAATCAAATTTTTTATATGTGCCTTGATTTCCTTTTAAAATTTTATTTTTACACCAAAAATAAATTCATTATAGATCAAAATATATTCATAAAATATTACAGAATAGTTTTTCCTTTCTTAAATTCAAATACCAACGATCACTGGTTAATGCAAAATCATCTGAGACTTGTCTTTATCTTGTGATACCTAAAATATTGATCAAATACAATCCATTTATTTTCTTGTGTGTTTTTTAACTTTATGTCTCATTACTCACCATTGATATTTGATCCTCGCTTTTGAGATCATACCACTTGGCAACCCTATGTGCCTTCTACACACCCTATAGTCAGTCTTCAATGATCTTTCACCACTTGGCAGCCCCGTGTGCCTTTAAGAATTTTGTTGAATTATTGACTTAATATGAACCATTGATATTTATTTTCATGGTTTAACACACTCCATCCATCTTTGATCTACTTTATCAAACATGTATCATTGAACTACTTGCTAGATCTCCATGATTGTGACACATGTCTTCATCGCATTCATTCTCAAGATCTTTGACTTATTAAATTCACTATCACCATTGATTACTATATAATAAGTATAATTATCACAATTAGATCCTTATCTATTCATATTAATTTCTCACCATAAATATTCACTACCTAATAAATGCTCATTGTAGATCTTTGATATCACAAAATTGGCTAAGTATGGGAACTTAGTGAACTCTACCTAAGTAGCCAAATTTATACCTTAATAACTTTTTCCACACAAATCCTCATGACCTAAAACTTGGAACACATGATATCCTCTCATAGTGGAATCCATCCATATATCAATCTTGTCTTAAAAACTTCACACATGTAAATATTGATGTCATCAATCTACTCACTCAGTTTTATCTGTCAAGATGACTACTTGAACCTAGACCTTCATATGACTACTCTGATGAATTATTTTCATTTCCACAAGCACTAAAAGAACTCATAACACCCCATAGGATATATGCAACATGTACATACCATCAATATCATCCATTAATTTCCTATCCAAGTCAAATACTGAATAACTATGCAAGAACACTTAAGAACATTAAATCACACTTTGTCATTATCATTCATTTACACATGACACCTCATCAACATCCTTGGTCACCTTGGAGAAATCATTGATAAACCTCCAATACAATATACTATCTCTTGTATTTATTTATTATCTCTTAGTCTAACCATATGCTATTATGATTACCAAGCCTTTTATATTACTATAAATTCTATAAACCTACTTACTATCATCCTCTAAAACTTTTGGACATGTACCTATTTTCTATCTTCTTGAACACCTACATCCCAGCTAGATGCCTATGTTGACACAAGTTTTATGTTCCAAACTAAGTTTCCAGTGCCCTAAAGTCATTAAAAATTCAATTTTAATTTGTCTTTATCTTTTTCCTAAGTGATTTAATACAAAATATTTCCTCAAAGGATTGGTATATATGTATGATCAATCTTCATTCATTTATGACCTACCAAAGACCTAGTAACTCATAAGGTAACTAATGAAAAAAAAATCAAGCATTAAAGTGAGTAAGTATTTCCTATTCATCCCTATTTTAATATCAAACATATGATTAGTGTTCTCACAGGTCTAAAGAAACACTCTAATAACATAACATCTCTAGGCCTAGACACTAGGGAGAGCTTAGTTAACAAAATAAAATGACAAACACAACTAAAAAGTAAGGGATAAAACATAAGAATTACTTCACCTTCTTTAGATTATCCAAATGCCTTTGTAGTGGTGGCTTGGTCAATTTTGTGCTCATGAAGTCCTTAGCAATGGAACCTTGGCTACCTCCATCTCTCCTTGGCACCTTTAGCTTGTAGATTGGCTTGCTTGGAATTAATTTGGCATGGCAAAATAATTTATTGAAACTTTGTAATCAATTTTGAATTATAACTTTTCATAATCATGTCTTATAAATGATGTTCATGGCCTCTCTATTTATAGATTTTGAGAATGTCTAGAATCAACTTGAACCATCCATCTCAAGATTGAGATGTGTGGTTGAGGATTAATTCAATTTTTGGAATTAATTTTTAAATTATCCTCATCATGATATTAGAAGAAGGGGAAATTAAGAGGCATGGAAAGCATCATGGAAGGCATTGATGAGGCATGGAGGGCATGAATCCTGATATTTATGGCATTTATGGCCTAGGGATGTCTTCTCAAGAAATGAGGTCACCTGATGATGTAGATATTCAATATTTAATTCCAAAAATAAGTATTTAACAATTTTCCATGAAATTTTTCATTAGGCCTTGATTTGGGTTAATTAGTTCTTAAGCATGATAAAGTATTTTGTGCACAAATTACTCAAATTAATTAGAATGCCTTGTTATTAGTCTAAAATTTGACTAGATTAGAATTGGAAGGCAATATCATATGCATTAGATCTATTATCCCATTTAGAATGTTACCAACAACAAATAACAAAGGCATGTATCTTGTGTAGAATATTTGATAAAAAGAGCAATCTAGAGCACTCAAGTGCAAAATTGGCATTTTGACTAAGAATGATCTGATCAAAGTTAGCTAGCCCATAAATTGCATTACCCCAGTTGGGGATACCCTGGCCAAAATCAACACTTGAATATGTCAGTTTCACATAATTTAGCATGTTTTAGTGTTTTTAGGCCAAATTGTGCATTTTGGGTAAAAATTGGCCAAAACCCTGATTGGAGGTTATCGGTGGCCAATTTTAGGTGTCTATAATTTGCCCCTATTTGGGAAGGTGTTTCAATATATAAGCACAATAACATATTCTTAAAGAATGAAAAGTTCTTGTATGCCTACAACTGTAATAATGATAAAATAATTGTATGATGCCCCCTTGAGGGAATGGTTGGCATAAGCAGGTTAATAAATGGCCCCTTGATAAGAAATGAAATGAGAGGACCAAATAAAGGAAAGATGATGGGGTGAAAACACAATGATATTGAAAAAGTAGTCAAAATCATTGAGAATATAAGTGGGATGGTGTACAATGGTTTACCCAAAGGTGGTTATAAGCATTGTACCCTGATAGTGGCAACATGGTATGATAACATAATGATCTGACCAAAGATGGTTATAATCATTGAGAAGATGGAGCTGCCCTAGTTAGGATAGATAAACAAGATAATAACATGCCCCTATATAGGTATAAAAAATATAGTGGTGAAAACACAATGATTTACCCAAAAGTAGTTATAATCATTGAGAAATGTAGGTGGGATGGTGTGTAATGATTTTCCCATAGGTGCTTATAATCATTAGACCCCAATTATGGAAAACATGATAAAATTGGCCAAGGATGATGATAACCTAACATAGAGGGTAATGATAAATTAGAACAACCTACTAGTAGGGAGATGCTCGTCCAAACTAATAAAGGTTAAAATTATTTCATGTTTAATTACTCTATCTGGGATATGATTAGGATTGAATCAAGATGTTAGTACTGAAGAGATGTTTCCATTGCTAAATAGACTTCTTGAAGTTAAAGTTTGTTGTATCATGTGTCATTACGCATCATGGTATAACATCATGAATACTTGGCTGAAATATGCATGAGGACTGACTCCCATAATCCAATACTCAATAGAAAATAATGCACCAATGATAGAAACCGTGATGACAATGTAAACATATGAATATGGATGGATTCAAGTGTAAGTGTGGGTAAGGAATCACCCAATGAACACACATAAATTTAATCAAGGCAATAGTGTTGAAAGCAAACAAAAAGGTAGATAAATAATAAATAAATACACAATAACCCTACAAACATTGACCCTAGAAAATAAGTGACAACTTAATAAATGAAAAAAATGGGGGAATAGAAGAAAAGGAAGGGGGTGGCTATGAGCAGTCTCCATATGTACTAGGTAAGTGGACACTACCTACATAGTTTCATGGATGTAATATCTAATAAAAAACATTAGGCTAAATGTAGTTCTCTTAGGGAATGGGAAGAATGTGATAACTGAGGAGAACAAATAGAATGGATGTGATAGAAGAATAGGAATGGTCTCGAAAAATGGCAAGTGTGTGAGAGAAAAAGGCCAAAAAGGATGGGGAAACTAAATTACAAGTGATTTTCTTGTAACTTAGTAAGGGTTCCCATAATCCTTAAGGAAAAGAAGTGGTCAATATTTTTGTTCTTTTCTAATGATTTTTTAAATGTTTTTGGAGTTATTTTGGAGTGTCTCAACTCAATCGAGAATGATGAGACACTAAATCGTTCAAACTCATAAAATAGTGAGATCATTCAAACTGAGGTTACTTATAAAATTATGAGATCATGGCTGAGGTTGATCACAAAATGGTGAGACCATGTCTTATATTGCTCATAAAATAGTGAGAGCATGGCTTAGGTTTCTCACAAAATGGTGAGAGCGTGGCTTAGGTTGCTTGTAAAATGGAAAGAGCATGGAAAAGAAGGATGACTGAGCTAACCTCAACAAGTATTGAGCACTACCTAAATAGTTCCATAGTAGGACCTTAAGTCACTATAGTTGTACCCCTACAATAGAGGAATTTGACTAGTGTAGTAGTCAATTCAAATAAAATAGGCATAGTTGGTAAAAAGGCATAGGACGACATAAGAAGTGGCAAGTTGGTACATCAAGGCTTAATGTTGCCCCTAGTTTGCCCATAGGTGGTTATAACTAGGACACAATAGTATAGATTGATGGTACTAATTTGCCTAAAGGTGGTTATAATTAGTAGCAAGATCGGTGGTAATAAAGGAATAACAAATGAAAGATGCAACTATCAAAACTTTTATCATAATATCCTAAAATATGATCTCTATCTAAAGTACTTGAACCAACTAATGAAATTGATTAGATGCCTTGATGTTGAAACTATGTAATGAATGGAAAAAACTAAGGTCAAATGAGCTAGGCTTTAGAACACACTGGGTCAATAAAATAGAAGTGGAAAGTGGATACGATGAAGAGGATGGATAATGATGGTATTTGTATAAAGAAGAATAATGAAAAAATGGCATAACTAAAATGGTACTTATAGACAATACACTTTAGTGCTCAAGCATAGTACCAATTGAGATGAATAATATTCATTAGCTCTAAAAATTCATCAATATCTTATGTGGCAAGCATATATTCTCTTGATGCATAATCTACAATGATGATGAAAGGCCATATCCAATTTGGTTTGAATTTACCATTATGTTTTTTCTTATCTATGGTATTCTTTTGGTTTTCTTTACGAACAAGATCATCAAGTTCAAATGTTTTATACTTAACATGATGATTATAGTGGCCTTTAAGTCAGTTCTGATATGCTTGAAGATTGTTGAGCACAACTGTGCATTTTCATCAAGTAGGTCTAGCTCTTGTAGGTGGGCTACTCGATAGTCATGATCATCTAGGATATGCTTGAAAGAGATAGTAGTGAAGGCAATTTGACCTCAATGGGAAGGATGGCTTTAGTACCTTAAATAAGTGAGTATGGAGTGGCTCTTGTGGGGGTATGATGATTGGTATGATATGCCCAAAGGTTAGGGAATATTTGGAGGTGCCAATCATGACTGACATCATTGAAAATCTTTTTGAGAATATTGACATTAGTTTTGTTGGACGCATCAGCTTGGCCATTATCTTGAGGGTAATATGATGTATAAAAATGTTGTGTGATGTTATATTTAGTACATAACTTGTCTACATCCTTATTATTTAATGATTCTCCATTATCAAATATAATGTTAGAAGGGATACCATAGCATCAAATGAGATGGTTGAAAATGAATTTGTAAATTTTCTTTCCATTCATGTGAGGGTTATAGGTTCAACCCACTTAGTAAAATACTCAATGGTGGTAAGGATATGTTTATGGCCATCAAATGAATTGGGGTTAATCTTCCCAATGAGGTCAAGTCTCCATGTAGAAAATGGCCATGGTGTCAACATCAATTTTAGAGTTTTTTCTAGGGCATGAATTAGATTAGCATGTCATTGACATTTGTCATAATTTTTTACATATGTATTGGCATCTACATCCATTATGGGATAATGATAACTAGTACGTAGAATATTTTTGGATAGGACTACCTCACTAGAATGAGCACCACATACTCCATGAACTTCTCTTAATGCTAGTGTAGACTCTACTAAAGTTAAAAAATGAATCAAAGTTCTATCAAAACTATGATGATAAAGGGTGGATCCAAGTAAATTATAATGAGTGGAATGATGAATGAAGGATTTGTTTTTTTTTCAAGATAATTTGGGTGGAAAAACCTGGTCATGAAGGTAGTTGTAAAGGTATGATTACTAAATATAATTAGGACCAACAATATCACATATCATGGCAATAGTTGAAGGTTCATGAGCTGGTGTTGACAAATTCTCAATAAGGAACTAATACTCTCTAGTTTTATCAGTTTGTCAAATCAAAGAACCAATAGTAGCCATGGCATCTACAGTTTTGTTACTAGCCCTTGTAATATAATCAAACTAAATATTGGCAATTTGTTGCTTAAGAGTGTCAACCATGGCTTTATATGGAATCAGCTTGTCATCTTTGGTCTAAAAATGATCTGTGACATGATTGATGATTAAATAAGAATCATTGTAAACTTGGAGATGAGATATATTCCAATGCATAACTTGTCAAAGTCCTACAACAAGTGTTTCATACTCATACATGTTGTTTGCATAAGGAAAGTTGATTCTAAATGATTTAGGGATTAGATCCCCCTATGGTGTAATAAATAATAGGCCTACCCCAAATCCATGTATAGTAAATGAACCATAAAAATATAGCTTTCAATGCTACCCCTCAAGGGGTGTGTTAATGATGGTCATTATGGAATCATCAAGAAATTGAAATGTGAGTGGTTGTGTGTTTATAAGAGGTGCTTTAGCAAGTTTATTTGTAGGAATTTTTCCCTTGATAGCCTTATGATTGACATACTCTATGTCAAACTCACTAAGAAGCATGATCCATTTAACCATTCTACCTTTCAAAGCTATTTTAGATAGTAGATACTTGAGTGGATCTACTTTTGGAATGACCATGGTCTTATTATTTAACATGTAATGGCACATTTTTTAAGCTACAAAAACCATGGCCAAACAAGCTTTTTCAACAAGTGCATAGTTATGTTCATATGTTACCAAGGTAAGACTTAGGTAGTATATAGTGTGATCCTTTACATTGTCATCATGTTGATCCAAGAGTGCCCTTAGAGAATGATCAGTAGATGATAGGTATAACAAGAATGGCTTTCTTAGCATAGTAGGTAATTGAACAAGTGGATTAACAAGATAGTCTTTAAGTTGTTGAAAAGCTATTTGGCAGTGATCATCCTAGTGAAATGCAACTCCCTTCTTCAAAAGTTATGTAAATGGATGACACTTATCTACTAATTAAGATATGAAGCATTGGATTGATTGGATCTTACCCTATAAACTATGGAGTTACTTCAAATTGGTTGGTGATGGCATCTTAGTTATAGCATGGACTTTAACTAGACAAACTTCAATACCTATATGAGACATGATGAAGCCAAGAAATTTACCTAAAGTTACACCAAACACACATTTCTTTGGATTGAGTTTGACTTTGTACTCTCGTAATCTTTCAAATATCTTATATAGCATTGTTAGATGGTCAGCGCCAGTTTTGGATTTTTCTAATATGTCTCGACATAGTATTCAATAATATCATGCACCATATCATGAAATATGATAGTCATGGCCCTTTGATATGTATCTCTATAATTTTTAAGTCCAAATGGCATTACTTGATAATAAAATGTTCCCCATGGAGTGGTGAATGCTATTTTATGTTGGGCTTTTGGTGTTATTATAATCTAGTTGTATCTTGAAAAGCCATCCATGAGTGAAATCATTTCATAGCCTACCATGGAGTTGACAATCATGTTGATACTAGGCAAGGGAAAATCATCTTTAGTACAATCTTTGCTGATGTTTATAAAATTAGTATAAATTTTGATCCCTTCAGGGTTTTTTCTAACAGGTACCACATTAGAGATCCATTATAAGTAGTCAATAGATTGGATACATCTTGATTCTAAGAGTTTTTCTAACTCTTTATTTACCAATACAATAATGAGAGGATACATCTTACATGATTTTTTTATCAGTTTGGAATCAAGATTAACCACAAGATGGTGCAAAACCAAGGCAGGGTCTAAACCTGGTATGTCAGAATAGGCCCATGCAAAAATATATACAAATTCTATCAACAAAGCTATAAAGATGTCATATTCCATCTCAATGAGGGATGCACCTAATTTTATCCATTTTAGGTCTAATAATTTCTTGATATTTACCTCTATTGTATCTTTGACTAGAAGGGTTGAACCATCTTTTAGGATAGTAGGCAATGACTTGAACTATTGAATTATGTCAGGGTCCTCCATTAGGACTTGCTCTTCAAATTCTCCTAGGCATGATGAATCTGAGTCCCCTAATGGAATATCTGGCCATGTGACAAAAATAGTTGTAAATTATTCAATAATTTGATCAAATACTTATTATTTCTCAAATATGAACTTGGATCCATAAACAAGTTCATCATTGGTGGTCTCCTAGTCTAAATTCGAAGAAGAATGAACACCTCCATCTAATGGTGCCTGAAACAAATTTTCAATTTTAGACTGGCCTTTATCTTTACTTTTTCCCTAGTCAAAAAGTGCCTCAAAGAGGTTTTCACTTTGGGACCTCAATGTTTTACTTATTTATTTTTGGCTAAGGGTGTTCACTCGATCTCTAAAATAGGTTGTAAGATCTAATGTGATTGAGAATCCTAATTTGTGATCTTCTAATGGAGCATTGTCTCTAAGACCTAAGAAATCATAAAATGCCTCATCATTTTGGAACCCATCAATTAGTAGACTAGATTCCTGTTGGTCCCAATCTATTATTTTGGGATAATATAATGGCAAGGGGTTGTGATGAATGGCCAAAGTAAGGGTACAAATGACATTGTTATCAAATAGGTTGGTTTCAAATAGGTTATCAAAGGTGAGGCTATGATCAAACTCTACTTCACTATTGGCATCATCATCACTAGTCACTGATGATGGAGTTGGAATAAGATATGTAGGGTCACCCCAAAGCGGTTTAAATCCAAGTCCACTAGTTCTTTCATACTTAGTCATGGAAATTGGCTCGATGGTTCCTTGTTGATTAAGTTTGAGGCCTCTTCCTTCATACTTGTGACACTCCTAGATCTTATTGGGAATAAGATACTTTACATTTTTATAATAATTAGCTTGATTATCATTATATAACCATGATTTGTCCCCTTCAAGAGGTTCATGTTCTAGGCTAAATGATGGTATAAATGTGATAGGTCCTTTATCTTTGTTATTTTGTTGTCAATGCATATGTGGGGTGACTTTAGGTCACCCGAAGGTTTTTAGATTCTAAAGAAGATTATAAATATGAAATGTATCATGGGTCACATACTCTCCCTATCCATTATCTAAAATGGTGAAATTATTATAAGCCTTAGGAGGCAGCATGTGGGAAATGGAATCCATGGTATTAGGATCTATGCAATTATCTAGTGAAGGATCAATAAGTATGGCCTTTCCTTTCTCCTACTTGGAACTTGGATTCATGTCGTACTAATAATTATAGCTTTGAAATTTGGCCTCAAGATGCTTGTAGTGTTCATATGGATGTAAATCTCTTAGAATATTCACTTCCATCCCTGAATGGGAAAACTTGATACATTGGTGTAACATTGATGGGACTACATGAATCTCATGTAACCAAGGCATGCCTAGAAGCATGTTGTATGATAACTCAAGATCAAGCACATGGAAAAGTGTATCATGGGTTAAAAGTCTAATGATACCTAGAAAACTAATGGTGCCTTGTGACTCTCTTTCTTAATTATCATAGGCTTTGATGGTTATTGTTTCTAGCTAGAGATCTATTATTACATACCCAATAAGCTTGATGACTATGTTGAAGCTAGATTCGTTGTCTATAAGGACATGTTTCACTTTATGTCATCTTATATAAACTTCTATGTATAATGGATTATTATGGAGTGGGCCAAGAGAAGACATATCACTTTGGTTGAATGTGACTTGTTGGGCTGGAGCTAGGTGTCCAACCAAAGCTTGAAATTTATTAGAGGATATGTCACTAGAAAAATTGGATTGGGTCAAAAACTCATTCAATATTTTCTTTTGGATTATTGACATTAATAAAAAATCTAAAATAGAAACTAGTGCTAGTGTCTTCTATAATTGTTCCACAATATCGAATTTCTTGCCTTGGTCAGTAGTGAATGGTTTATTCTGAGGCTGAATGGTTGGTTGGATGACAAGCATAGTGGTGAATGGTTGTGGGCCTAGGATAGTAATATTCTACCTCTAAGTTGTGATTGCACAATTAGGATTAAATATTAGAACATTATTGCTAACTAATGTTGGGAATGGTGTTGGACCAGATAAGATAAGTCTCGATTATCGGTGCCCTTACATGTGGTCATGTGGCAAGGATGATTTGTTGATATAAGGTCCAAAGGGGGAAGTCCTAGTTTTTTAGTTTGCCTATATGCATTCCCAAGTAAAATAAGGATTATCTATGTAATTTGGTTGAATGGGGTTGTTTAGCATTGGTTTAGGCTGATTAGTGCTTGGTCTAGGATTAATGGAGATGGTATTAATGCTACCCCCTACAATATGACCTATAACCCTATTGTAGTCATGTGAAACTTCATGGTAGGTTTATTGGTTATTATCATTCTGACCTTGGTTTTGTCCATTATTTTTTCATTATGGGTTATATTGCTAATTTTGTTGATTCTACTCATTCCGCCTTTGATTTGGAAACTATTGATTTTGCTATTGTACTAACTATTGTTGTTGTTGTTGCTAATTGTTATGTCAGGGAAAGGGGTTTTGATAAATCCTAAGATTTTGATTAAAAGTGGAAGCACCATTATCAAATGTTATCTCCCCATTCTCTAACATATTCTTAGTTAAATGCTTTATTTGGACACATCTTCATAGATTATGCCTGGTGACCCAATGATAGTGACAAAATTTATTTTCACAGTACCGATTAGGATAACGAATGCCTTGTGGATAATGCTTTGGTATATGCCAAATAATTAGATTAGCATCAACAAGCTTGTGAAATATAGACTCAATAGGTTCTCCTAGGTCTCTAAAGACATGATGTATAGGTACATTTCTTCTAAGAGGAGGGGTTTGTAATGGTAATTGCTACTGTATTTGTTGTGTAGGTCTTAGTTATCATGCTTGTGGTATTTTTTGGAGAGGTTTATGGGTAGGAGTAAGCTAAAAAGGTGGTATAAATGATGTTTTCACCATTTGGACATGATATGATTTGGTTACTCCATTTCCCACAACATTCCTATAATGGTTAAATTGCTTTAGTCTTTCATGGTTATTGGCATGTGCCAGTTGTGATGCTAGAGTTTGAATGGAATGTTGGTAATTTACCTAATTAGTACCTTGATTTTGATTAGTTAAATTAATCTTTATGACTCCTTTATTGATTATCTCTTGCTTAATCAACAAGCCTTTGTCAAATATTTCCTTGAAAGTATGCACACATTGTAGTTCTAGATGGTAAGCTATCTTACTATAATTTTTTTTGGTAAACATAGTGGCTAATTATTTACCTAGTAAATTATGGGTGAAATGGATTGAAAGGGCTCTCCATCACTATAAATAACTTGCAAAACTCTCATTGGCTTTTTACTTTGCTTACATTAAGTTCACTAATGAAATCTCATGCTCAAGATTATAAGAAAAGTGTTGCACAAACTTATCAAAAAGATCATCAAAATCCATTACTATTTTTTTGGGAAACTTCAAAAACCACTCCAAGGCTTGTCTAACCAAGTTCCTTGGAAACAACAGCAAAAGCTATATGTTTTTATATGCCATTCATTGACATGTGACAAATAATTTGATCAAATGAACCTTAGGGTCACATTTCCCTTTGTATTTATCAAATTTTGATGGTTCATATCTTAGAGGAAATATATCTACCAATAATCCATTTTTAATGGATAGGAACATACTTCATTTAATTTGAAATTTTTAGTTTGTTTCCCCACCTGAATAGCAATAATTGCATCCTTCATCTATTACAATTCTTGGGACAAGAGACCGGAAGGAATATTGGTTTGAAGGATAATATTGGTTTGGATAAATGGTTGGGAGGTCACATGTGGGAAACTTTGACCAAGGTATGATGTAGATACCTATTGGGGTAAATTAGTTTGCTTGGGGAATGGACTAAGAATATGCATACGTGGATTATGATGTACTTGAAATTGCACACTTGGTTAAGTAATATTGTAGTTTAGATCAGTGATAAAGGTTTGAATTAAAGGATTTTGTGGTTAGGATAGAGGGATATAACTATATTGTGCCTACTATGGTTGAAAAGGGACATGCTATCAACTAATCTAACCTTGTTGTTAAGTGGGAACTTGTGGACCAAGACCCTATCTCTAGATATGTGGCACATTTTGAACTAATGGTTATCTAGTACGTACCTAGGAAAAATGGGGACCTACTTATTGTATGAATACCTACAAGGAAATAAAATTAGGTTGTAGATTTAGCATCTATCATTGACCAATATTTTCACATTGTTGACTAGTTATTGTTTGGTTTTGGATTGACATATTAGTCTATGATTGAATAGGTATGTTTGTCATTACCTAGTGAGGTGGAACATTTGTTACCACTAATTGAGGTGGCAATGTATTTATCCTCTATTGTGTTGATACACTAGATTGTGCATGTTGTTTTGGAATACTACTCATTACTTGTTGAGGAGGAGTAGGGTTCATGATGCAGGAGCAGCTACAATAGTTTCGAATTCTAACATGAAAATTCAAATTCTGGTTTTCCCTCCAAATTGTGTGAGATTTCAAAATTTCACCTTAAGAGTAAATGTAATGGTAAAAAGTGAAAAGTAAAAAGGTGAAAAGTGATTGTTAGATTTTTGAGGAAATAAAGGGGAAATGGTTGAAACTATTTTCAACCTTAGTAAATTGTTAAAACTTAAAAACAGTCTTTTATTGCCTTAAGCCCAATTTGGGCGTAGAAGTTAGAAGGAAAGTTCTTGAAAAGAAAAAAAAAGAATTCATTAAAAGAGGAAGACAAGAAGAGAGGATGAGAGGGGAATAGAAATGAAGAATTATAGAGAGGAAAAGTCCTCTCATTCAAGGGAAAGAAGATAGAATGAAGAGAAGAGGAGAGAAACAGTGAGGGAGGACCTCACTCAAGAGATGTACAATAAAAGAGAAGGAGCAAATTTGATTGAAGTCAAGAGAATGTTTGAAGGAGAAAGCGAGGATTTTAAATCCATGGAACATGGATATTGAATCTGGTATTAAATTTTAAGTCTTCTATTGATTTATGAAAGAAAGAATGAATGTATTTGTTTCACATATGGTTTCTTATGAATTTTGGTAATAGTCCTGTGTAAGTGTGTATATGATGGTTATCTATGGAATATTGAGAGAGAATGGGTATTTTGTATGTTGATAATAAGTTTAAACTAGTATTTATGTAAACAAAAGACCTTAAGAGCTTTGAAAGCTAAAAGAAGCCTAAACAGGCCTAAACAAGATATTCAGGAATTTAAAAATGCAGCCCACTGTCTTAAGTAAACTCCAAGTAAAAGTCTTTGTATGGAATCTAAAATGGTGTGGAAATAGGTCCCTAAGGCAAGCATAAAACTAGATCAAGAAGAAACAGGTGTTATAAACCCTTCTAATATCCAAAAACTCCACAGTTGGAATTCAGGCCTGTAGGTGACAGTATACATGCAAGGGTCAGACATTTATATGTTTTTGCAAGGTGAATGCATTCAAAAGGTCTTATTTGTTATAAGTATGGGAATAGGTAAATCATTTAAGGTATGGAAATTTTTGTATAACATCTTGAATTCCACTGATCATTGGAATAGATAAAGAAAATCTTGAACCCTGCTGACTGTCATACAAATACAGTCAAAAGACACTAAAATGTTAAGCATTGGAAGGTACAGAGGGTTGATATGACTTGGATGATTATTGGAGAAGTTTTAGGGGGTTAAAAAAGACCCTATAAAAGTGATTGTAACCTTTGAAACATGCTACAACACTTCCAGAAAAATTAATTAGGTCTCGGCCTGTGACTGTCCAAGGGAAAATCCTGAATTAGCTTCTAGCCCTCAAAATGAGTTTTAATAATTGAAACCTCTTGAAACTTTGAAATATGAACCATGAAGGTGTTATAAAACTATTTGAAGTGGTTTGAAGGTACTAAAGTATAGAGAAGTATGGAAAAGAACAATTTCCAAGTGGATCCTAGGTGTATGTGAGATAAAGAGCATAGGCCAATATAAGAAAAGTGAATTTCTCCAAATAAGTGCCCTAAAAAATGATTGATTTACCTTTAAGAACATAATGGGTATCTGGAATGATTTTTTTTTTGAGTATAAAGTCCATACTTTACTCTAGACAAGGCATTTTGCACACAAGGAGGGGTAATTAGAACAAGGCCTAAAGAAGAAAGTATAATTCTGTACAAAGAAACCTTAGGTGATTTTCTAGTATGTTATAGAAGGGATTAATGGGTATATATAAATGGTTTTAATTTCATGATTGAGTTAATTTACAAAGAGTTATGGCCAATAAATAGGGAAAATAGGGCTACAAGGAATGAATGATCTAGATAGGTCTATATCAGTTTGTTGATGGTTACAAAGCTGTGTAAGATCAGTTTCACCATTTGGTATCAGATATTTAAGCTCTTGGGAATTGGTAACTTGTTGATTGGTTGTGATTTCTAATGATTTGTTATAGGATTTGGCAAGAGGATCAGCATGACAAAGCACTAGAAGACCCTGGGGAGAAAAAGGTATGAGTAATCTTTGCTATTTGAGTTAAGTTTATTGTGTTGAGAAGCAATCAAGTGAAGGAATTTCAGGTTCAAGTCAGCCAAGCCATTGAGGCTTAAGAGAAGAAGAAGCCAAGGAACGCTTAGTGAAGATCCAAGAAGAAGCTTGGATAATTTGCCAAAAGACTAAGGTGAAATAGACTTAGGTGAGTTAAAGGATGGAGTTTGAAGCTTGGGAAGCTCAAAAGTAAGGGAGAAAGTGGATGCTCAAGAGGAAGATCCAAATCAAGGTAAGCTTGGATTTGTGATTTGAGTTTGATGAAGTGATGTATAACAAGTTGTTGTAGGATTGAGAAAAGGATCAAAAGACTAGGATGCAAAAGGCCTAGGTGAGATCAAGGAGATTGTCAAAAGACCAATCAAGGAGAAAAGGATTGGGTGAGATAAGGGATCAAGAGACCAAGGTGTAAAAGGCTTGGGTGAATATCTCAGAGATGGAAGTGTTGTTGAAGGCACTAAAGAGCAACAAGGTACATGAGGGCACCAAGAAGAAAGCAAGCATCAAATGTATGGACAGTTTTATACTTGATAAAGAGATTGCTAATTTGAAGAAAGAGTTAGCTAAGATTAAAGATGAATATGAGTCTTGGATATAGATGGATAAACAAGCATGGGTATGGCCAATGAGGAGGAGGTTGAAATGGCCAATAGATCTCCTAAGGAAAAGGAGAAGAAGGCAAAATAAGATTGCCATGAAGAGAGAAGCCCATAGAGGCTTGAAGAAGATAAGAAGGTTGCCAAGTGAGTAGCAAGAGGAAGAAGTTGTGAAGAAGGTTCTCATTGAGGGGGACAAGAGAAGAGAAGAAAGAAAATATGAAGTGCCAGGAAGAGCACTTGAGAAGATGAGAGTGTTGATGAAGAAAGCACTCATAGGGACCTTGTGGTCTCTTATTTTTATTTCTAATATTGTCTTTGCATGGGTAATTATAGGTATGAGCAGCCTTATGAAGGTCAAGAGAAGGGCCTTGGAGAGTGAAGAGATTGGTGCAAGAGAAGACACCAAGTGCAGAAGTGAATGTGTAAGATAGAGAAGTAAGTTTGCTGCTGCTGATAAGGAAGAAGAAGAGATGCATTGGTTAATGCATAAAGGAGGTGTTGAAGAACCCATACAAGTAAGAGAAGATGTAGAAGAGGAAGCTGAATTATATGATGCCATTGAAGGCCAAGAAGAAGAAAGAGAGCAGCCAAGCACAAAGGAAGAGAAAGATTGCTCCGTGGAACTAGCTATCAAAGAGGTAAATGAAGTGTTAAGTGCTGATTTTGATTGTTACTATCAGCATGAAGATATTAATACACAGGTTAGAAGAGGCAAGAGGAAGATGAAGTCCTCACAAAAAGCAGTCAATCATGGCTACATAATGCCTAAGTGGATGGTGAAGCACACAAGCAAGCAACAAGTAAGCAAGCAAGCAAGTTTACCTTATAAGATTGATTTTTCTCATATGAATATGCAAGAAAATAAAAGGACAAACAAAGTTGGTTTTTCAGTAGTGTCACAAGAGCATGGTTATAGGATGCCTAAATGGCTTGTGAAATCAAATTATAAGAAGAAGAATCAGATATGGGTGCCTAAGAAGGCAAAGAGAAAAAAGAGGATTGAAGATGATTCAAGCAGCCAAGAGAATGAAGATGAGAAAGAAAAGTTCTCAAAGAATAATAAGGTAGAGCATGAGGATGCAAAGATGAAAGGTAAACAAATTGTTTGTGATGATGTTTTTGAAACTTTCAATGATATTTTCATGAGAAATGAAAGATGGAAAGTGGCTGTATGGACAAATATGCAGCAAGGAGAGAATTTCAAATGGATGGAGGATGAGGAAAGGAGAAAGTATACAGCAAAACAATCAAGATGGCTTCAAGCAAAGATTGAAGAAAGCAAAGAGACAAAAGGTAAGGACACTACAATTGTATTTGATAAGTATAATGATGTTGATGAAGAAGTTGGTTTATGTGAAGACAAGCTAAGAAAAGAGGAGATAAGAGGTAAAGGGCAAGTAATACTTGTGAGTGATCAGCCCAAGTTTGATGAACAGAATAGTGAGATAGATGAGAGCTCACTAAAGGAAGAGTTGAGAATGTTGGAGGAGCTATTTGGTAATTCAAGAAAGATGAATGAAAGTAAAAACCATGATGAAGGCAACATTGGGAAGAGTGAAATAAGACAAGAGAAAAACAAAGAGGTAAGAATAGTTTTGGTCAAGGAACAAGAGCATGGAGGCAGCCAAGAGGCTTCATGGCCTAAAGATTTTGATTCTAAGGTGGCTTTGAATGTTTTGTATGTAGGTATGAAGGTAGCTAAAGTGAATGACATACATGATTCATTGGAGAAGCTCATGAACCAAAAAGGCAAAGAAGAACTAGAAGACATGTATGAAGATGAAGAAGCATGGAAGTGGGAGATGGCAGCTGAGAAAGAGATGAGGAGAAGAACATACAAGAAGAGGAAGAACAACAAGATGAAAGACAAAGACTACCAAAGACAAGCATTGGTATTGACAACAAGACCATGGGATCCAGGTATACAAATGAAGATTAACGCAAGGAGGAATCATCTCATTTGAACTAAGGTTCAAATCTTTTCTAGAGGGAGAGTATGATGCAAAAGCAGCTACAATAGTTTCAAATTCTAACATGAAAATTCAAATTCTGGTTTTCCCTCCAAATTGTGTGAGATTTCAAAATTTCACCTTAAGAGTAAATGTAATGGTAAAAAGTGACAAGTAAAAAGGTGAAAAGTGATTGTTAGATTGTTGAGGAAATAAAGGGGAAATGGTTGAAACTATTTTCAACCTTAGTAAATTGTTAAAACTTAAAAACAGTCTTTTATTGCCTTAAACCCAATTTGGGCATAGAAGTTAGAAGGAAAGTTCTTGAAAAGAAAAAAAGAAGAATTCATTAAAAGAGGAAGAGAAGAAGAGAGGATGAGAGGGGCGTAGAAGTGAAGAAGGACAGAGAGGAAAATTCCTCTCATTCAAGGGAAAGAAGATAGAATGAAGAGAAGAGGAGAGAAACAGTGAGGGAGGACCTCACTCAAGAGATGTATAAGAAAAGAGAAGGAGCAAATTTGATTGAAGTCAAGATAATGTTTGAAGGAGAAAGAAAGGATTTGAAATCCATGGAACATGGAGATTGAATCTGGTATTAAATTTTAAGTCTTCTATTGATTTATGAAAGAAAGAATGAATGTATTTGTTTCACATATGGTTTCTTGTGAATTCTGGTAACAGTCCTGTGTAAGTGTGTGTATGATGGTTCTCTATGGAATATTGAGAGAGACTAGGTATTTTGTACGTTGATAATAATTTTAAACTAGTATTTGTGTAAACAAAAGACCTTAAGAGCTTTGAAAGCTAAAAGAAGCCTAAACAGGCCTAAACAAGATATTCGGGAATTTAAAAATACAACCCACTGTCTTAAGTAAACTCCAAGTAAAAATCTTTGTATGGAGTCTAAAATGGTGTGGAAATAGGTCCCTAAGGCAACCATAAAACTAGATCAAGAAGAAATAGGCGTTAGAAACCCTTCTAATATCCAAAAACTCCACAGTTGGAATTCAGGCCTGTAGGTGACAGTATACATGCAAGGGTCAGACATTTATATGTTTTTGCAAGGTGAATGCATTGAAAAGGTCATATTTGTTATAAGTATGGGAATATGTAAATAATTTAAGGTATGGAAATTTTTGTATAACATCTTGAAGTCCATTGATCATTGGAATAGATAAGGAAAATCTTGAACCCTGCTGACTGTCATACAAATACAGTCAAAAGACACTGAAATGTTAAGCATTGGAAGGTACAGAGGGTTGATATGACTTGTATGATTATTGGAGAAGGTGTATGGGGTTAAAAAATACCCTAGAAAAGTGATTGTAACCTTTTCAACATGCTACAACACTCCCATAAAAATTAATTACGTCTCGGCCTGTGACTGTCCAAGGGAAAATCCTGAATTAGCTTCTAGCCCCCAAAATGAGTTTTAATGATTGAAACCTCTTGAAACTTTGAAATATGAACCATGAAGGTGTTATAAAACTTTTTGAAGTGGTCTGAAGGTGATACAGTATGGATAAATATGGAAAAGAACAATTTCCAAGTGGATCCTAGGTGTATGTGAGATAAAGAGCATAAGCCAATATAGGGAAAGTGAATTTCTCCAAAGAAGTGCCCTAAAAAATGATTGATTTACCTGTAAGAAGATAATGGGTATTTGGAATGATGTTTGGTTTGAGTATAAAGTCTGTACTTTACTCTGGACAAGGCATTTTGCACATAAGGAGGGCTAATTAGAACAAGGCCTAAAGAAGAAAGTACAATTCCGTACAAAGCAACCTTAGGAGATTTTCTAGTATGTTATAGAAGGGCTTAATGGGTATCCAGAAATTTTTTTACTTTCATGATTGAGTTAATTGACAAAGAGTTATGGCCAATAAACAAGGAAAATAGGGCTATAAGGAATGAATGATCTAGATAGGTCTATATTAGTTTGTTGATGGTTACAGAGCTGTGTAAGATCAGTTTCATTAGTTCATCACATTATATTATTGAGGCATGACATAATCCATTATTTGATTACCTAATACCATAGGTTGTACACTTGAGGAAGTAGTCGGTTGAGGTTAGGATGTAGAAACTCCTACGCCCTAGTATGATGACCTATTCATGGGATTAACTACATGAAAATGTTTTTGGATAATTGTTTTCATGTTAGTATAAATTTGATCAAGATTGGACATTATTTGCACATTGTCTACTACATTTGGCTCACTATTTAGTGTAGAGGTTGAAGACACTTCTTTAATAATGGGCATATGTATCAGGTTATCTATCAAAATGGTTTGTATGAATGGGTTAGAATTCAAAGTCTCTTTCCCTATTAATTCTATCAACACTCCTTTTAAAGTAACTAGGTCAATAAGAGGCTTACTTGTCATGTTCATCTGATTGAAATCACGTGCTAGATTTAGGTAGGTTTGATATGCCATCTATATTTGGTTAAAGTGATCTTCCATGATATTTTTTCCTTGATCAAATATATAAGGATCTTGGTACATTATTTAGAATAGAGCCATAGGATTAATAGAAGAATCCTATTGATCATAAATGATATTATGAGGCACTCTTACTAGACTTGGTAAATTTTCATAGGGGAAGTCTGTTGGAAACTTGGCCCCTACCTCTATGGCTCTAACCAAAATCTCATATTTGTTCTCTAACAAATGTTGCTAAGAAAATGGATCATATGTGGAAGTTTTATTTTTAGAATATGATTGTTGAAGTACTAGCTCATCCATTATGGGTATTGTAGCTAGGTATTGCATGGTTTTCTCTTGGTCTTATTCTGAATAAGGTGGTGTGTTAACTAGATAGTTAGCTAATGGATCTCAACTTTTTGCCCCTGATTGAGTATTATAAGAGGGATAAGAATATATCTCATAAGAAATATTTTCCACATAGGAGTCTTGCACCATTTCTTCCTTCAGCATGATATTACTAATCCCTAGATTGTACATGAGTCCACTACCAGTGTAGGAATAAATGTTTAGATCCATAGTCAATGTTTTATGATAAAAGGTTAAAGAGTTATACGAACTCTAAAAAGGATAATGTCTAAAATAGATGATGTCCCAACTTTGTCTAGATTCATCAAAAATATCAAAAGGTTTATGAAAAGTTTTTGTGAGGAAAAAAGCTAGCGTGAAGTATCTAACATTTCATTATTCACACAAAGATAAGCAAGTAAATGGATCTAAAATAAAATTGCCAAACTATAAGGTCAAAGTGTTTTAAATTAGTCTAATCTATGAATTTAAAATTTGCTAGGTCTTTTGGCCAAATGCAGCATCAAAATCTAGGCTCAAACAAGGCATGTGCTAGGCCTCTTAGCCAAATGGAATCAAAATCTAGATTTTGAAAATAGATGAAAGTTTTAATCTAATGGGTTTAAAACACTTCTAACAAACACTAGGCATTTGATTCTTGGACATGAGCTTGGTCAACTAGGTATAAGGTATGAAACAAAAGGCACTTTATAAATAGTTTATTTTCTCACAAAAAATTCTATAAAAATGGGTTCTTTTGACAAACAAGCTAGACAAAAGAGAATAGTATAACCATTTTAGATAAAAGATCATAAAAGTACACTCAGATTGGTTTGAAAATGTAGGAGAAAATTTTAAACTCTATGCAAGAGGGTCTATGAAACAATATTTTAAATGTTTTGGGTAGCATAATAATGCTATACTATCCAAAAGGTGTGACAAAAAAGTTTACTTCAAAACTTCTCTAAGGTAAAGATGTTTTCTTATAATTTTTATAGCATAACATTAATTTTCTTGATTCAAAATATTGTGGTGCATAGACTCAAAGAGTAAGTGTTTAACACAAAATGGCTTAATTATATCAAATGTTGATAATGATTATGAGTCTTAAATGGCCTTCAACCCAAATTGTAAAATGAACCTAAATTCCCTCAAGTTTAGTGATAATGGCGAACCCACTTAACACATCAACCCTATGAACTTGTAAAGGTGAAATTCTGAATTTAGATAATTAGTGGACTTAAACAACTTTGATAAAGGTCTAGACTCAATTGGGTAGCATAACTACACCAAAGTGGATGATATGACTCTGATGATTTTGATGAACTTTTAAACAAGGCAACTTAATGATCTCATGTGGACAACATAATGCCTCTTTATTCAAATGAAAATTTGGACTATGCGTTTGGTTTGGATTATTTGTTTACACCAATTTTTGACTCCAAAAAAGACTTTAATCTAGGACAAGACCAACTAATTAATCATTCTCAGATCCTAAATTGACAAGGTTGCTTGGTATTGTTGGAATCCATCAATATACATCATTTGAGAGGATTGAGTGTTCATCCAAAAGTAAATGTGCATTATATAGTAGGGTTTTTACACCCCCACCCTTCTCTCAAATGATAGTAATGCAACATGGACCTTGAGGTGCACTTTGCACCAATAATACTTCCATGGTAAGTGGGGATTTGTCTAAGATTTAATAATTTTCTGAATGATCTAGGGTAATTAATTACACGATGACTTTCATGCCAAATAATGCAAAATAAAAGTATGGATTTTGGGTCTGTATCACTTGGGTTATTGCAAAAAATTCTAGTCCTTTTTACAACCACTACATCCTATTGTTTGCTCAGTTTAGTGTAATGTCCAAAATAACACTACATCCCATGTGCAACTCCAAAGGAGCCAAATGAAGTCAATGCCAGGAGATGAAACCTCAAGTCAAAGCTTCCCTAAAGAACTTTTGGGAGGTGATGAAGTACCCCTCGCAAGCCAAGTTTGCATAAAAATAAATAAATCATGAAATAAAAAGACTTTAGGGTCATTTTCAAGGTCATCCAAACTTTGACAAGTTTTTGGGGAGTGCTTTAGATTACTTTCTTTTTAAGCCTTGGACTAGGATTTGTGAAATAGGAATGGCACTTTTAATTATAAGGGTTCCCTATAGGGAACAAATGGAAGATCATACACGTAACATTCCTATTTTTTCCACAAAAATTTGATTAAAAAACTATTTTAAACAAAAATTGACAAATGTGTTCAGTTTTAAGCCCAAAATGAAAGATTTGGTGGTGTTCAGTTGACCCCTTGGTATTAGTTACAAACTTTAAAAACATTCACTAAAAAACATCTAAATTATTTGTTAAACACCCAAAACAAGGTTCCTAATGGATTTTTAAGTATTCAAAGGTGATTTAAACATATTTTGAGAAAATATCTAGCTTGGTCCTACAATAAAAATGTTAGCATGCCCTTTAGCTTTGAATCTCTTTTTGGTTTGAAACAATAAAATTTGAAAAAATAGCTCTCAAGTCTGTGTCTTTGGAAAAACATAATGATAGACATTAGTTATTACAACTGATGATAGTTACTTTTGCCAACCAACGTTAATTTTTCTAACCAACTTTAGTTAAGCCATGTAACTAATGTCAGTCTTACTTGCCAATGTCAGTTATTGTGTAAAACCGTGGCAACCAAAAACATCAAAATAAAGTTAGAAAATTAATTTACAAGAGTTTTAAAGGTCCAAATAAATATTTTAGAGTTCAAAAATGATCTTTTTAAGGTTTGAGATGCATCTAGTCCCACCGAGCATGCAATTATGTGATATAGGAATTTTACTCAAAAGAGGATGGTTAGTATGGTGTTAGTTCCAAAATTTAAAAAAAATGAAAGAAACACACTAATAACATAACATCTCTAGGCCTAAACACTAGGGAGAGCTTAGTTAACAAAAGCAAATGATAAACACAACTAAAAAGTAAGGAATAAAACACAAGAATTCCTTCACCTTTCTTGGATGCTCCAAATGCCTTTGTAGTAGTGGCTTGCTCGGTTTTGTGCTCATGAAGTCCTTGGAAATGAAATTTTGGCTACCTCCATCTCTCCTTGGCACCTTTGGCTTGTAGATTAGATTGGCTTGGAATCAATTTGGCATGGTAACACTAATTTTTTGAAATTTTGTAATCAATTTTGCATTATAACTTTGCACAATCATGTCTTAGAAATGATGTTCATGGCCTTTCTATTTATAGATTTGTGAGAATATCTAGAATCAACCTAAACCATACATCTCAAGATTGAGATGTGTGGTTAAGGATTAATTCAATTTTTGGAATTAAGTTTATAATTATCCTCATCATGACATTGGAAGAAGGAGAAATTAAGAGGCATGTAGGGCATCATGGAAGGCATTGATGAGGCATGGAGGGCATGAATCTTGATATTTGTGGCATTTATGGCCTAGGGATGTCTTCCCAATAAATGAGGTCACTTGATGATGCAGATATAAAATATTCATTTCCAAAAATAAGTATTCAAAAAGTTTCCATGGAATTTTTTATTGGGCCTTGATTTGGGTTAATTAGTTCTTAAGCATGATCAAGTACTTTGTGCACAAATTACTCAAATTGATCATAATGCCTTGTTATTGGTCCAAAATTTGATTGGATTGGAATTGGAAGGTAATGTCAGATGTGTTGGATCCATTATCCCATTTATAATGTTACCAACAACAAATAACAATGGCACACATCTTGCATAGAAGATTGGATAGGAAAGATCAATCCAGAGCACTCAAGTGCAAAATTAGCATTTTAACTCAAAATGATCTGATCAAAGTTAGCTAGCTCATAAATTGAATTGCCCCATATAGGGATACCCTAGCCAAAATCAACACTTGAATATGTTAGTTTCACATCATTTAGCAAGTTTCAGTGTTTTTAGTCCAAATTATGCATTTTTGGTGGAAATTGGCCAAAAGCCTAATTGGAGGTTATCAGTGGCCATTTTTAGGTGTCTATAGGATTAGTCTTCTCATAGATCTAAAGTATTGACGGAGTATCCTAAGGGCCACATTTTCTAATTTATAAGTTGGGCCACTATATGTACTTAATTATCACACATTATATCTGTATGCACACATAATACAACATGTAGGGGATAATACATAATTATAAGGCCCTATTCAAAGTATTGTCTATGTAGGTAATTCCCATTGATAGAGGGTTCCTTAGGGAAACTCAACATTATGTGACCACTAACTCAATTTTTCCCATAATCACTCCAATAGTGAGGAAGCTATTGTTTGATCATTTGAAAAAGAGTGAAAACCTATGTGCATGATATGAACACACTTGAATAAAGGTGATATAAATATATAAGGTTTTAGGTGGTCACATCTATATTTAGCCATTATTCTATATTAGACACCTACATCCAACTTAGACATTAACATTGACATAACCATCAAGATTTGAGGCAAGCATCTGAGGCCACATAGTGATAATTTCTAGAACATAATTATTAATTTAAATTCTAGATATAGTATACTTACAGCCTATCTCAACACATATATACATTTGCATAGTAAACCAATTAAGTATTCTTGTTTTCAATTCATTAAAATATAAATCAATAATTATACTTTCTATTTATAACATCTCATTATTTAAAGTCAAAATATTATTTATCTATGTTTGTAAATTAATTATCCTGATATATATCTATTTATCACCCTTGTGCTTATTTATTTAGATATTCTTAACCCTATACTATATTGATCCATCTCAATTTAGGGCTAAACTCGATGATCTAAAGATTTATGTGAAGATACCTTGTAACTCATAATAATAACCCCAAAAGAACTTTTATTTGAGAATATGTGAAATTTGAATTACATTACCAAATAACACATATGGATGGAATATTTTAACACCTTATGTAACATTCATACACTTTTATGTCGACTTACTAAAGAATACAATGTTGATTTTTCACAACTATGTCCTGAATCTACTTAGAGTTCACATGCATGGAATAAAACACCACCACAATGATATATATGATATATAATCATGAAATGCATATCTATATACTATAATAAATAATAATTTATAATAAAATATATAACTTTTAAATATGAAACACACACTTAATAAACTACTAAACCATTCTTCACAAACATGCATTACAACATACTAAAACAAATGATAAAATATGAATAAAGCTATGACGTACAAATACAAACTATGTATAATATTTACATCAAGAAACCAAATGGTTTTCATCTTATGATGTCCAAAAACCTAATTGGTTTCATCCTTGAATCTTGTAGTTGAAGCATAAGTACATCAAATGTGTAAAAGTGGTTGAATTGGCAAAAGATCCCAAACTAGTGAACTACCTAACTTAAATAAGGGCTGATGTTAAGCATGAAATATACTAAGAGGGGGGGGGGGTGAATCAATATATTATATATATTTTTACTTAATCTAATTTCTTTTCTTTGACCACTTAATCAAACATTCAAGATATGTAGTAAAACTGAAATAATAATTTGCACCACACAAGAGAGAGAGAGAGAAAGAGAGAGATACAATATTTTTACATGGAAACCCAAAGTGGAAAAAACCATGGAGAACCTAACTTGTATGAGCACCAACCCCTTTGTCGAGCACCAACACAACAACTATTTGTGAGCACCAACCCATCTTGTGTATAAAACACAACTATCTCTTAATGTTGCTTACTCAAAAAATGATATAACTCTACAATATCTCCTACTTTTATCTCTTCAAAAAAAAATACAAACCATGCACTCTCTTACATATTACACATGGTTTCTCAAGCCTTTATTTATATTTTTCCAAATGACCTTTGGCATTCACCCTTTATGACCCTTTAATCCTCATGGAAAATGGTGCCAAAATTGCATGAACCCTTGTATCCTTGCATTTGAAAAGTCATATGGTGACCCTTCATAAGCAAAATCATATTTTCCTCTTTTGTCTTTATCTTGGTGGCTTTTCATACTCTTGAAAGTGTCCCTTCATGGAAAAATGCACCATACCTCTTTTGTCTTCACATGATGACTCTTGGAATTCCTCAAGATGACTCTTCATGAGAAAATGCATTTCATTCCTCTTTCATCTTTTACCCTATTACTCTTTGACTTCTCCATGGGCCCTCTTTTGACTTATATGCAACCAAAAATATATTCATTAATATTAAATAAATTTGAACACATATTAGCCAAGATATTAATATTAAAAAAACCATTAAATATAATGGGGCCTTTATCACCAATAATACTAGACCTTTGACATCAATGATAATATTTCCAGCAGCTGTAGCAAAAATTTCATGCACCATCATGACATAAATATCAATAATTACATGCATGCCATTATATCTCCAAAATAGGCCCACTAAATTTGTGTCATAACATGCCATGCTAAAATTACTCCATAAATATTCTCCATCCCCACTCACTCTTAAAACTTGCTATAATGGATTATGAATCCCCCATGCATGCTATCATGAAATTGATTATAACTCTCCCATGAATTTTGTCATGAAACTGATTGTAACTCCCACACATGTATGGTGTCATAAAATATCCTTAACTTGATCCCCAAATCATGCAAGAGTATCTTTAGCAAAAGGGCAAAGGCCCTATTTGGAGCTAACACTTAGCCTCCCTATACCCTATACCTATTATTCCTTGTACCTATTGTTGTTATTCTCCCCCTTTGACATCAATGGCAAAGGGCTTACTTAGATCTAACATTTATCTCCCCCTCAAATGATGTTGAGCCTTAATGGAAGGAAGTAAAAGAAAATACTCCCAACTTCTCTCACAAATACTCAAATATGTCTTTTGGTAGTGCCTTTGTGAAAATATCTGCAATCTACTCTATAGTACTGATATACTCCATCTTAACCTGATAATCTACAACCTTCTCTCTCAAGAAGTGATATCTAATGGGAATGTATTTTATTCTTGAATACATCACTATATTATTTGAAATATTAATAACACTTGTGTTATCACAAAAAATAGAAATAGGTTCATCATACTTTACCTTGATATCTTCCAAGTTTGCTTCATCTAAAGAAATTGAGTATAATACAATACTACTAAAATATATTCTGCTTCAGTTGTAGAAAGTGATACTAAATTCTAATTATTACTTATCCATGATACTAAGGTATTACCAAGGAATAAATCTCCTCCACTTGTACTATTTTTATCATCTAAGTACCCTACCCAATCTAAATCTATATAAGCAACCAAAGTGAAATCTCTGCCTATGGGATACCATAATCTATAATCCAATGTCCCCTTGATATATCTAAATATTCTCTTCACCAACTAAACATGACTATCTTTTAGAGATGACTGATATCTTATAGCCATACCTACTACATGCATGATGTCTGGCCTCAATGTTGTCAAATATAAAAGACTACCAATCATAGATCTATATAAATATTGATCTGTAATAGGTGAATCTTCATCCTTGCTCACCTTATTTCCTATACACATTGGTGTGACAACTAGTGAAAAATCCTCAAAACCAAATTTCTTCAACATTTCCTTGGCATATTTACTTTGAGATATGAAAATTCCTTTATCTGACTAAAATATTTGCAATCTTAAGATAAATGACAATTCTCCAAGGATAGACATCTCAAATTCTTTTTGCATATTATCAGAAAATTCTTTTTTCATATTTTCAATATTTCCTCCAAAAATTATATAATCAACATATATCACAATAATAAATTAATACTCACCTTTTATTTTGACGTAGAGATTACTATCAGCAAATCCTCTCTTGAAACCTTGATCCTAGAGGTACTTTTCAAGTCTTGCATATCAAGCTCTAGGAGCTTGTTTCAATACATACAATGCTTTATTAAATCTACATACATGGATACTAATATTTGAGAGAATAAATCCCTCAAGTTGTTTAATGTAGACCTCTTCTTCTAGATTCCCATTTAGGAAGGTAGATTTGACATCCATCTAAAACACTTTGAAAATTTTAAACATTACATATGCAAGAAACATTTTAATAGACTCTAACCTTGCCACTCGTGAAAAAGTTTCTTCAAAATATATTCCCTCAATCTAAGCATATCCTTTACATTCTAATCTTTCTTTATTTCTAGTCACTTTTCCATTTTCATTCAACTTAATTCTATAAACTTATTTTGTTCCTATCACATTATGATCTTTTAGTCTAGGCACTAATTCCCAGGTATCATTCTTTTCTATATGATTTAATTTTTCATCTATAGCCTTAACCCAATGATTATCATGTCTATCTTCTAAAAAAATTATAAGCTAAATTTTGGATAACAAAGAGAAATTAACTTATTCAGATTCATTTACCATCATTCTTCTAGTGTGAATTCCTTTATTTATGTCCCCAATGATGTCACTTTCATTATGATTTATCTAAACATATTTGGATAGAGTTTTGGTGTCCTTTTTCTCCTTCTCATCTTCATATAATTCTTCAAATCTTTCTCTTCAATGATTTTAGGAATGTCTACTAGATCACTGATTCTTTGTGTTCCATCTTCTTCTATCCTGACACTTGCACTTTCAACAATTTTCTTGGTTATTTTGTTATAACATTTATAAGCTTTACTTTTTCAAGAATAAACAAGAAATATACCTTAATCTAATCTAGATTTAAACTTACCAAATTGTTCATCAGTTCTCTTTATGAAGCATTTGCTGCCAAAAACTCTAAAATAATCAATTGTTGCTAGTTTGCCTTTCCATATCTCATAAGGAGTTTTGTCACTATTGACTCTAAATAATGCTCTATTCTGAATATGCACTGCTATAGCAAATACCTCTCTCCAATATTTATCTGCTATCTTATATTCATTTATCTTTGTCCTCACCATCTCCTAAACTATTCTATTTTTCTGTTCAGCTACTCCATTTTGTGGTGGAGTTCTGACTAGTGAATAATGTCTCTTTATTATATGGTCTTCAAAAAACTCAATAAATTGATCTGACATGAATTCTCCTCCTTGATTTGATCTTAGACACTTAATCTTTAAATTGGTTTCATTCTCAACTAATGCTTTGAAATGTCTAAAAGCTTTTGATTTTTTTTTAAGCATTACCCAAGTCATACATAAAAAATTATCAATAAGTAACATGAAATATTTATCACCTTAAGTACTTTGAATTCTCATAGGTCTAAATATATTAGTGTGAACAAGTTCCAGCACCTAAGTGGTCAAGTACTCTTTTGTTTGGAACCACATTCTATCCTACTTCTCATGCTGACAAGGTTCACAAAGCATGTCAAATGGCTTTGTAATCTTTGGAAGATTTTTGACTACTTGATTCTTTCTAATGTTGACAAGATTGTCAATATTTTTGTGTCCCATTCTCTTGTGCCATAACCAACTTTCTTCAATCTGACTCAAACAACATCTTTGACCTTTGATGTCTGATAACATATATAAATTATTGCCTATTCATTACCAACACATTTGAATCTTTTCTTCTAATTTCACAACCTTCTACATAAAACTTTAGTGTGTGCCCCTGATCACATATTTGAATTAAACTCAAAATATTATGCTTAAGACCTTCTACATACAAAACATTTTCAATTTTAGTTCTAACATTATCCAAACTTAATGTACCTTTTCTAGAAATTTTGGCAGTAGTATTATCTCTGAATTTTACTATTCCACCATTGATCTTCTTTAATTTTATGAACTTGATATTATCTCCTGTCATGTGCCTCAAACATCCACTATCAATGAACCATGGATTTTATTCGTTTCTTGCATGCAAAGTTGTCTACACCAACATAGATTTTTTAGGTTATTTCTTTTTCCATGAACCTATCTAAACTTTATTCTTGATGAATGGAGCCTTAAGACTCTGGGCCTTCTTGACTGACTCAAACACACTTCTATAGTAATGAGCTATGTGTCCAAAGTTGTTTCACTTGTAACATATTATGGCCTCTTTATTAAAGCTTGATAGAGGAGCAAAAGAGTTGTGGCTTCTACTTTACTATGTATGAATTTTGTTCTCCTTATTTCTGAAATTGTTAGATCTTTTTTGACATTCTATTTTCTTATGACCATATCCATTACAATAAAAATAGTAACCATAAAAATAGGACCTATTTTTGTATCTCTAACTTGATTTCCTTTTGTATCTCTATTCCCTCTAGCCTTCTTTATTTGAGATGTCCTTTGTATTCTTAACATCTTCCCTTTTATTTCTTCTTTTGTAAGAGCTTCAGCATAACTCTTTCTTTTTTCCTTGTCTACGAAAGTAGTGACCTCCTCTTTCTCTTTTTCAAATCCAATACCTATCTTATCTGACATTGATCTTTGATTTTATAATATCTTATTCAAAATATTAATGTTATTCTCAAATTTTGAATCATTAGTTGTTTTATCATTGATTGATTTATTTGTTTTCTCAAGATCTGGTTTTAAAGAAGCAATCTCAATAACATACTTTTCACATTCTTTACTTACTATTTTCAATTGTGTCGTTAGATCTTCTTCATTCTTTTTGGCTTCTTCAAAGTGTGCTTGTAGATCTTCAATTATTTCCTTTGACTCCTTTTCATTTTTCTTGATCTAAAGCTTTAATATTTGATTCTTCTTTTCAAGAGATTTTAACTCTTGTAAGGCACAAATGAGTTATCCTTCCAAATTCACTTTAGCTTCATCATGTTATTCTTCTTGATCATCTATACTTTTGCTTATGAAGGCATATTCATGTATGGATATGAATAGAATCTCTTCTTCATTTGAATCACTAAATCCACTATATTTGGCTCAGCTAGGATCTTTAGAATACAAACTCTTCTTCTTGAATCCCTTCTTGAATTTAACTTTGAATTTTTTTTTATATGTAGACTTTCCTTCTTCATTGTCATCATTACCCTTATTTGGGCATTTAGCTACAAAATGTCTAATCTTTCCAAAATTAAAATATTCAAAAGGTAATTTTACTTGATGTTTACCTATGCCCTTTTTTGGCTTACGAATGAAAAGATATCCATTATCATCTTCACCATCGCTAGAACTATCACTTGATTCTTGAATCTTAACCTTCTCTTTCTTTGATGTCTTGAAAGAAGATTTTCTCTTTTAGGGTTTATCTTGTTCAATTCATATCTCATATGACATAAAAATACCATGAAGCTCATCCATCTTTAGCTTGGCTAAATTATTCATCTCTTAAATTGCCAAAACTTTTGCATCATATCTCAATGGTAGAGATCTCAAAACTTTTTGAACCACAGTTGATTCTTCTAGATTTTCTCTAAGACCTTGAATCTGATTAACTATTTGATCAACCTAGAAAAGATAACTTGCTATATTTTCTTCTTCTTTCATCTTCAAACTCTCAAAATATCTTTTAAAATTTTGAAGCTTAGTTTACTAAACCTTTCCATCACCTTTGTAAATATTCTCAAGTTTTACCCAAGTTTTATGACCATATTTATATTGCATAACTTTAACAAATTTTGATTCACATAAGCCACATAAAATAACCTTTAAATCTTTAGCATTATTTTCACTTACCTTATTTTCTGTCAGAGTAGTTACAAGTGTCTGTGTCTCTTCATATTCCTCCACCACTGCTTACCATATGTCGAATCTAAGGGCCATCAAATAAGTCTTCATCTTTATGCTCCAAAAAACATAATTCATCCCATCAAACAAAGGTGCCTTATTTATAGAAAATCTTTCATGTGATCCAACCATCATGCTTTCTCGATCTACCTTTAAGCTATAAAACTTTTTCAAAAGGAACTTGCTCTAATACCAATTGTTAATCATGAAATATACTGAGAGGGGGTGTGAATAAGTATATTATATATCTTTTTATTTAATCTGATTTATTTTATTTAACCACTTAATCACACATTCAAGATATATAATAAAATTGTAACAATAATTTGCACCACATAAGAGAGAGAGAGAGAGAGAGAGAGAGAGAGAGAGAGAGAGAGAGAGAGAGAGAGAGAGAGAGAGAGAGAGAGAGAGAGAGAGATAAACACTATATTTTTATGTGAAAACCCAAAGTGGGAAAAACCATAGAGAATAATCTCAAGTATATGAATGAGCACCAACTCAAAATACAAATTTTGAAAGCACCAACTTGTAGGAGCACCAACCCCTTTACCGAGCACCAACATAGTAACTATTTGTGAGCACCAACCCATAAGAGCACCAACTCCTTACAAAGATTTATGAGTACCGACCCTTAAGAGCACCAACCCCTCTTGTGTATAAAACACAACTATCTCTCAATGTTGCTTACTCAACAAATGATAAAAACTCTATAATATATCCTAATTTTCTCTCTTCTAAAATAAATAGAAACCATGCACTCTCTTTCATATTAACAATGGATTCTCAAGCCTTTATTTATAGCTTTTTGAATTACCTTTAGCACTCACCCTTTATGACCCTTCAGTCCTCATGGAAAATTGTGCCAAACTTGCATGATGCTTCATATCTTTGCATTTGAAAAGTCATATGGTGACCCTTCATAAGCAAAAGCATCCTTTCCTCTTTTGTCTTTATCTTGGTGACTTTTCATATTCCTCGAAGTGTCCCTTCATGGAAAAATGCACCATACCTCTTTTGTCTTCACATGATGACTCTTGGAATTTCTCAAGATGACTCTTCATGAGAAAATGCATCCCATTCCTCTTTCATCTTTTACCCTGTGACTCTTTGACTTCTCCATGGGCCCTCTTTTGACTTATATGCAACCAAAAATATATTAATTAATATTAAATAAATATTAACACATATTAGCCAAGATATGAATATTAAAAACACCATTAAATGTAATGGGGATTTTATCACCAATAATACTAGACCTTTGACATCAATGATAATATTTTCAATAGTTGGATTAAAAATTTCATGCACCATCATGACATAAATATCAATAATGACATGCATGCCATTATCTCTCCAAAATAGCCCACTAAATATGTGTCATAGCATGCCATGCTAAAATTACTCCATAAATATTCTCCATCCCCACTCACTCTTAAAACTTGCTATAATGGATTGTGAATCCCCCATGCATGCTATCATGAAATTGATTGTAACTCCCACACATGCATGGTGTCATAAAATATCCTTAACTTGATCCCCAAATCATGCAAGAGTATCTTTAGTAACTTCATGCCCCACATAGAAAATAAAATTAATATTCTAATATTTAATAGCCTAAACTTCAAGAACATGAATTATGATGGCACCAAAATAATATTAAAATAAATATTTCCAATTACTTACCTTAGCTCATTAAAAATATAGGAAATAAGATAAATTTTCACAAATTATATTTTATTAGAAATGGGACATTACAAGTCCCCCTTTCACAAAATTACTTCCCCCCCCAAGAAATGCAAATTTGGATGATCTAAAATCTCAAAACCTTCCTAAGTAGCATCCTTAACTAGAATATTTTTCCATTGAATGATATATTTTGTTATGATCTTATTTATTAGTTTCTTCACCATTATATTAATTTATTTTATTGTTTTAGAAAATTAGGTGTTTAATTCCTAAATAATAAATGGGTATAGAAAATGTAAATTAGTGAATAATATGCTTTGATTAATATACTAATTTGTGTAAATAGATAGTATTTTTACCTTTTCTAAATATAGAAAGAAGTGAGAGAAAATAGAAATTAGCTTATTCTGGTTGATCCAAACTAAGATAGGACCTAATACTAGAGGAACAAGACTAGAAAACAAGATGGAATAGGTTCTGTAACTTCATTTCTAGGTTGGATAGGAGCACCAAATATTGGATGCCATGTTGTCTGGCACTATAGTCATTTTATGGTAACATTGTCTTGAGGCTAAAAGATTTTTGGGTTTTGTTTGGTAGGCTTGTGTTATCTTGTCTCTAAATTTTTGAGGTCTAAAATATTGTAGATCTTTTTGTGTGTCTGATTTAGTATTCAAAACCCTTAGGAGCTCTTTATAGTTGAACTTAAATGGAAAATTGGGAAAGAGAGAGAAGGGATTAGTGTGTAAAGGATACACTAGATGCACTTCACATATCATGTGTGGGAACACTACCTACATACCAATACTCTAAAGAGGGATCAAGCTAATGTAGTTCTCCTATTAAAGTGTTTGGTGTAACTATGTGTGATGTATGCAACTAGATGTGAAACTGGATGTACTTTGGATGACTAGGGACTAGTATGAGTGCTTGAATAGGATTGAAATGATCTTAGAAGGTTGTATGCAAAGAATAAGGAAGAGTGCTTGAGTTTACTTGTATTCTTTTTTATTTCTTTTAAATTAGTGTCAACCCTTCTAAATGGACTTTGAATAGCCCTTTATAAGGTAATTAATGATCATGACTTAAATGAACTTGTATTACGCTGATAGGGAAAAGATAAGGATTTATAAAAATCTAACTACTAAAGTTAAAAATGCACTTGGATAATAATGCCAAAAATAAGACACTTTCAGTTCTATTACTCCTATCCAATTTGGGCACATTTTCCTCACCATCTCTTAAAAGGACTACCTTGATCTAAATATCTAAGTTCAAAAGGCCATGGATGACTAAGAATTAGTAAAAGAGTAGCCTAGAAGGGTTGTGTGAGCAAGAAGGAGGACCTATGGGTTGGGTGTCATTAGCCATGCCTAAGTCATCTAATTTTGCATTTTACATGACTACATTTACCCCCCCCCCCCCCCTTATTCTAGTGATGTAACAAAGTGAAATACTAGGATAAAGGAAAGTAAAAACATACTTGAACTTACCTATGAGGGAGAAGCTCATGAAGTTGTGCAATGTTAGAAGTGCATAGAGAGAACATGATGTCAAGTGTGAATCTACAAATGAAAACATAAATTTGATTAGTTCTTACTAGATATTCTATATCTAAAATAAGAATATACAAACCCTAAGTAAGACGAAGAGAAAGGAATGAATACACCTCATCGAGTATGCAAATCAACACAAAACCTTTTGTGATGCTATAGTATGCTAGATTATGCTAGGTATGTGTTGAATCAAGAGTAATGTCATGAATGGAGATGAGTGATCAATTCCATAAAAGGTGGCTCAATAATGCAAAGGCTAACCCTTTGGCTCTATCATTTTCAACTAAGTAAATTTAATGAATCATTCATTTGTTAATCTATGTCTAGACTATATGTCTATTCCCTCTAAATAGGTGGCTCAAGAATACAAATGATGGCCCTTTGGCTCCATCATTTCCATATGAAGTGATATTTATATAGAATAGATATCATATGAAATGGCTGATGGATCATATGGATGTGCTAGAAATCTAATAATATGGCATGGATAGCCTGAATGTTTACTAGAAACTAGGGCACTCTTGGCCATTTCAAAATATGGAGGTTGGGATTTTATGAAATCCACTCCAAAACTCATGTAATAGGCTTATATAAAAGCCAACTCAAGAACTCAGGTACTCAAAAAATTATACTTGTATGAAATTTCAACTTAAAAGTGATGCTAACCACCTGTAGATGGAGTAAGGCATGCAAATATTGAGAATGCTTGAAATAAATTAAACTCAAAAACAAAAGAAGATCAATGTGTTGTGTACATTACCTCCAATCACTAATGTTTGGAACATGGATTCTGATTTGGAAGTTATGCCAACTGCCTAATCTAAACTAAAATTGAGAACCATCATGCTACATATGATAACCCCCTATAACTAAGAAAATTATACTAAAATTATTGAATTTGACTAATTTAGAAGTGCAAAAACTATCCCTAAACTAATTTTTTTGCCTATTTCTAGAAAACCTGAGTGTTTTTCTACCTAGATAGGAGTGCCAAAATGTGGGCATCCCTATTTTTGGTGCTACTATCCATTTTTGGTGATATTATCTAATGTGAAAATTGGCTACTGATCTAGAACTATCACTATTTTTCTACTATATTTTGACTGATTTGACCTCTAGATTCTATACTGAGTGATCTAAATGTTGTTATTTTGATTGTTAGGAGATTTGGTCTTTATGAAAAAACCCTTATTTTATGCCCCCTATTATAAGGGTAGGAATGATGAACTTGAAATGACTACCCTTAGAAGAAAAGAGTCCTACAAGTGTCTTAAGTTGTATAGATATATGATATAGCATTTGATATTTGATAATATGTTTCAAGATATAGCAGTGTTTATATTAATAGATTATTAGATTAATAGGGGTATGCCTAGATAGATATAACAATGTAAAATCATGTGGAATGTATTGAACTAAAACTAAAAATGTTATATGTTAGTTATTAGTTTTTAGTTGTCAAAGATGGATGGAGCATGATGTCTATCATGGCATCTAAAAAATCAATGAAAATGCATGATATGGATCATGTCATTGCAACAATCAAAAAAAAATCAAGCAAAAAAGCACATGGATCAAGAAGAAATAAGAAATAAGCATACATGGTTGGCCAAGGAACCATGCAAACAAGGTACATAGGCACATGCCACTCAAAATGGAAAGCAATCATACAAGGCATGTTCAAATGCCACATATACATACAATTTGAAATAAGTAAATATTGGCACGAGGGCCACAAGCACATAGAAGAGTAAAAGAAAGGGACATTGGCAAATGTCCAAAGGTACACACATATGAATAGAATTAAATGACATTTGTAGATGTCTTAAGGCACACATAAGAAAAAAATAGAATTGGAAATGCAATCTCATCTAGATACATAAATTAAGAAAATAAAGCATGTAAAAACTAGAAAGGTACAATCACATCTAACTAATCAAAGAGTGAAAGTATGCAAGACACTCATATTATCAGACTAGGTATATGATAAGAGATACACAAGTTCTAGATACTAGTGAAATCTTGATATAGTAATTTGTGTAATCTGGTAAGTAATGTATATCAGTATGATAACTTAAAGAGTGTAGTGTAGGTTTAACATAACCTGGATGGTGTTGTTATGTAGAAGATGACCCCATTGGGTATGTATATCGATATGTGTCTCAAATGTAGAAGTAGGAATGCCCCCTCAATGGGTAGAGTGAAGTAATCAAGTATTTGGATGTCATTGCACACACTCAAAGAAGATCAAGTGAAGCATGGTAATGTAGATAATCGATAAAAAATATCATGAAACAACAAATGTAAGTCCTAACATGATAGTAGTAATGTGAAGTATGGATGATGCATATAATCAAAATGTTTTTAGTATTTTTGAATTATTTGAATGTTTTTGTATTTTTTTGGAAATATTCAAACTATGTGCAATCAAGTAAGAGAGAATATTTACAATAAATTCAAAAGGAACTATGTACAATCAATAAAAAGGAAGCTATGTACAAGTAATAATGTGAAGAAATGATACTAACCAATGAGTCTCATGGGAGAATCCCTATCATTTTTTCCTATATCAAGAAGAAGGATAGTGCATGATCATAAAGAATGATGGAAATGTTGATACTGTGGCTCTAAAATTTGTATATGTTGTAAATGCTCTAAAATCTCTATAGTGGAAACCAACTGTGGGGTCCCCTTATAACTTTGAGAAGTATATGTAACTATAGGTCTCTTAGGGACCCATATGATAATAAGAGAAGCTCTTAGAGCATGTGCTCTATGTGTAGATGCATAAGATCTCAATGAGACTACCCTGGGTGTGAATATGGTAGCTAGATTTATCTAGAATCTTGAAGTTATGTAGGTGTATGAACTCTTTATGCTGATGATGAAGGTCTCAACTTTGGATAAATATGGATTGGAGGAAGAATTGTAATAGATGGAGAAGTTAAAAATAGATCATGAGGGGTGATAACCTAAGTGACAAAGCTATAACCATGGGTGTAATCAAGTTACCTATCCTCATAAACCTAGGTGATAACATGTACCACATAATCTATTATAGGCATAGAGCTAGTAGGAGGTGTGGTATAAAAGTTATATGAACCAAGTTTGAAGATAAGAGGGATAGATATAACCATTAGTGTTTGCTTTTGTCTAGTAGTGATAGGGGGTTACTTATAAATAGCCAAATAGTTAGATACATCTAAGTAGAAACCACGTATAACAATATGTTTATAAAGAACATTCCACATGATAGATAGAAAATAAGGGATAGAGAGTATGAAATTTTGCATTAATAAATAGAAAAATTTGACTTGAATCATGACATTTATAATATGTTTTGAAAGATAGTCTTGAAATTTTTTTCTCATGAGAGAGAGAAACTGTGTAATAGAGAGTGTGACATTGTGCATGAATACTTTAGAACTTTAATATGTGATAAGACATTTTTAATGTGTTTAGCATGATAATCTTGAAAAAAATTCCACATGAGGAATAAAAATCAAAGGATATAGAACATGATTTTTTACATAAAGACATATGAACTTGTGACATGTAATATAACATTTCGAACGTGTTTAGTAAAATAGAGTTGGTAATTATTTTGTATGAGCAAAAGAGAATATGCAAGAAGAATTTTGAAGTCTTGTGCATTTTTTGTAATGAATTTTGTAATATCCTCCCATATAATGAAACATAAGCATGAAACACAATGGATTAATCTTTATACTAACATATGATTGACTTCATCATTCATATACATGATATGGCCTATTATGGTTTCCTGATTATTTATTAAAAAAATGTAATAAAAGTTAGTAAATAAAAGAACATCATTTTTGCAATTTAACAAGAGATGTAAGGTGAACCATAAGAAGCAAAGAGGTGCTACTATATGAAACTAAATATTTTTTAGAAATACTCATGTTAAATAATATGAATTTTCAATGTTTAACTTGATTTTTTTAGTTTGATATGCAACTAAATTTTTTTTAAATGATGTGAAAATTACAAGAAAATAATTAGGAGTTTAGTTGATGCAACTAGGGTTTTGAAAGATTGTTTTCAAAATTAATGTAATAATTTGAAACATTTAGACAAATTTATAAAATTTTGCTTGAAAAATTTAGGAAAAATTAGAAAATATTTCTAAAATTAGCAATATATTTTTCCTAGTGTTTGTATGCAAAAAGGACCTAGTATGTGCAAACTAGGGTTTGAATAAAATATGTGATATTTTTGAAATTAATTGATAGATATCTAGTTTTTAAATTCAATAAAAATTAGTAAATTATGGAAAAAAATAAAAAATAATTATCCCTAGGGTTTTAATGTAAAAATTTGAAGTAAGTCGGGTTCACCAAATGTTTTATTGTTTTAAGAAATTAGGATTTTAATTCCTAAATAATAAATGGGTATGAGAAATGTAAATCAGTGAATAATATGCTTTAATTAACCTACTTATTTGTGTAAATAGATAGTATTTTTACCTTTTCTAAATATAGCAGGAAGTGAGAGAAAATAGAACTTAGCTTATTCTGGTTGATCTAGACTGAGATAGGGCCTGATACTGGAGGATCAAGATTGGAAAGCAAGATAGAATAAGTTATTGAACTTAATTTATAGATTGGATAGGAGTGCCAAAAGTGGACACCCTACTATCCAATGATGTAGTCCTATTTTGGTGTTGTTGTGTTGAGGATAAAAGCTTTTTGGGTTCTATTTAGCAAGTTTGTGTTACCATATCTATGAATTTTTTAGGCCTAGAAGCCTATAGAGCTTGTTATGTGTCTAATTTAGTCTTCAAAATATTTAGGATCTCTTTGTTCATGAACTTGAATGAAAACATATGAAAGAGAGAGAAGGGGTTAGTGTGTAAATGATACACTAGATGCACTTCACACCCCATGTGTGGGCACACTGCCTACATACCAATACTCTGAAGAGGGATCAAGCTAATGTAGTTCTCCCATTAAAGTGCTTGGTGTAATTATGTGTGATGTATTTAACTAGATGTGAAATTGGATTTACTTTGGATGACTAGGGACTAGTATGAGTGCTTAAATAGGTTTGAAATGCTCTTGGAAGGTTGTATGTAGAGAATAGGGAAGAGTTCTTGAGTGTACTTGCTTGTATTCTTTATTTTTTCCTATAAACTAGTACCAACCCTTATAAACGGAATTTGAATGGCCTTTTATAGGGTAATTAATGATCATGAGTTAAATGAACTTGTATTAGGTCAATAGGTAAAAAGATAAGGATTTAATGAAACATGATCAGTAGAGGTAAAAATACACTTAGACAATAGTGCTAGAAATAAGACACCCTAGGTTCCAATGTTCATGTCCAATTTGGGAGTTATTTTCCCAAGGGGATGATACTTAGGGGATATATTTGGGCTTAAAAGGGTTACCTGGGTCTAAAAGAGCTAAGTTTGAAAGGCCACAAATGATTAGGAATCACTGAAAGAATAACATGGAAGGGTTGTGTGAGTAATAAGGATGACCTATGGGTTGGGTGTCATTATCCATGCCTGAGTCATCCAATTTCACATTTTACATGACTACATAATCATAACTTTTGTAATCAAAGATAATTTCCCTTCACCATCTAGTAGAGGTAAATCAATAGAAGGAACTATACACAAACTAAATGTTTTATTCAAATAAGAAACATGAAATACATTATGAATTTTTTAATTTTTAGGGACTCTAATTCATACATTAATTCATCTACTACACTAATAATTTTATATGGTCCACATAATTTTGTCTTCAATTTTTCCTTCACACTAATTTTGATAGAATATTTCTTGTATGGATTCAATCTTAAGTACATCATATCACCCACTTCAAATGTCCTTCATGTTCTCTTCCTGTCTATATATATATATATATATAGACAGGAAGAGAACATGAAGGACATTTGAAGTGGGTGATATGATGTACTTAAGATTGAATCCATACAAGAAATATTCTATATATATATATATATATATATATATATATATATATATATATATATATTGTTGTTTCTATTGTTGTAATTTTTTCTTCATAGATCTCAATATATCTTGACTTTGATTAGCTAAATCACTTGATGTAGGTACTCTACTATCTAAAAGTATCAAACTAACAAATGTTAATGAATCATAACCATACAATGCTTTGAATAGAGACATACTAATAGACATGTGATGATTTATGTTATAAAAATATTCTCCTAGATGAATCCACTTGATCCAAATTATTTGTTAATTTGAGACATAATTTCCCAAATTTCTTTCCACCCACTTGTTTATAATTTTTGTTTGTCCATTTGTTTGTGGATGGCAATTGGTGCTTGGAATAGGTTTGGTGCCTATTGAATGAAATAAATCCTACCAAAATGAATTAATAAATATGATATATCTATCATTGATAATGTTCTTAGGTAACCCATGTAATAAGAACACTTCTTTAAAAAAAACATCAACAACTTAAGGTGACTTATAATCAACAAAGATAGAAACTAAATATGCATATTTAGTAAATATATCTACTAAAAAATAAATATAATCTTTCCTATGTACCTTGGGTAGTCTTGAAATGAAATCCATGGAATTAATTTCCCATTTTTGTTTAGGAGTGGGAAGTGGTTATAGTATCATCATAGGAAAACACTTATTCTACCTTATTCTATTGGCATGTTACACATTATTTGATATGAACAAGAAACTCCTCTTTGAGACCCCTCTAAGAGAATCTCTCTCTAATATGTGGATAGGTTTTGAATAAGCGTATAAGAAATGCTTCTAGTATTTTCTTTTTCATCTTTGATTCAGGAATAATGAACACTTTATTCTTGAGTAAAATCATCCCATCTACCCTTTGTACCTATCATCCTTCAAATTTGGTTTGAATCTCTCCAGAGCACACATTATAGCCAAAATTTATTCATAATATATAGATAGGATTAGATTTATACTCTCAAAATCTATGGGATGTCCTCTTTGAGATATGATAACCCTAATTCCAACACTTGAATCTCACACTCTATAACAAAAGGGAGTTAAAAATATGGAATAGCTAGAACTGGTGTTAAGCACAAAATATATTAAGAGGGTGGGGGGGTGAATTAGTATATTGTAAATAGTTTACTTAATCTGATTTATTTTCTTTAACCACTTAATTACAAATTCAAGATATGCAATAAAACTAAAATAGTAACATGCACCACACGAGAGAGAGAGAGAGAGAGAGAGAGAGAGAGAGAGAGAGAGAGAGAGAGAGAGAGAGAGAGAGAGAGAGAGAGAGAGAGAGAGAGAGAGAGAGAGAGAGAGAGAGCATATTTTTATGTGGAAAACCAAAGTGGAAAAAACCATGGAGAATAATCTCAAGTATATGAATGAGAACCAAATAAAATTACAAAGTTCTCAAGCACAAAATTTTAGTTGCACCAACCCCTTTTCTGAATACCAACACAACAACTATTTATGAGCACCTACCCACATGAGCACCAACCCATAGGAGCACCAACCTCTCTTGTGTATAAAATACAACTATCTCTCAATGTTGCTTACTCAAAAAATGATATCACTCTACAATATCTCTTTATTTTCTCTCCTCTTTTCTTATATAAAACAATTAAAAAACCATACACTCTCTTGCATATTACAAATGGCTTCTCAAACCTTTATTTATAACTTTCCAAATGACCTTTGGAATTCACCCTTTTTGACCCTTCAATTTTTCATGGAAAATGGTGCCAAACTTATAAGACCCTTTGTATCCTTGCATTTGAAAAGTCACATGGTGACCCTTCATAAGCAAATGCATCCTTTCCTCTTTTATCTTTATCTTGGTGACTTTTTGTTTTCTTCAAAGCATCCTTTCATGGAAAAATGCACCATACCCTATTTTGTATTCACATGGTGACTATTGGAATTCCTCAAGATGACTCTTCATGAGAAAATGTGTCTGGTTCCTCTTTTGTCTTTACACCATGACTCTTTGACTTCTTCTTGGGCCCTCTTTTGACTTATATGCAACCACAAATATATTTGTTAATATTAAATAAATATTAACACACATTAGCCAAGATATTAATATTAAAAACACCATTAAATTCAATGGTAAATTTATCACCAATGCTATACTTTTGGCATCAATGACAATATTTCCAATAATCATCCCCTTTGTCATTGATGGCAACCTGAAATTGAAAATACCACATCAAAACCTGCACATACTACCATCTAAAAAATATATAGTAACTCCCCCTTATTTTAGTAACCTATACCTATTCCTTGTACCTATTTTTTATACCTATTTTTACAATTATACCTATACATATACATATTTCTATTCTTCTCTCCCTTTGACATCAATGGCAAAGGCCCTATCCTGAAACTAAGACTTATCTCCCCCTCAACTGATGTTAATCCTCAATGGTATGAAGTACAATAAATTACTCCCAAATTCTCCCAAAAATACTCAAATGTGTCTTTTGGTAGTGCCTTTATGAAAATATCTACAATCTACTATGTAGTACTGATATATTCCATCTTAACCTATTGATCTACAACCTACTCTCTCAAGAAGTGATATTTGATAGGAATATTTTTTGTTCTTGAATGCATCATTGGATTATTACAAATATTAATAACACTTTTGTTGTCACAAAAAATATTTATAGGTTCATCATATTTTACCTTGATGTCTTCTAAAGTTTACTTCATCTGAAGCACTTGATTACAACACAATATCGCTACAATATTTTCTAGCTTAAGCTATAGAAACTGATACTAAATTCTAATTTTTGCTTAGCCATGATACTAAGCTATCATCAAGGAAAAAATCTCCTCCACTTGTACTCTTTATATCATCCAAGCAACTTGAAAAATCTAAATTTGTATAAGCAACCAAAATGAAATCTCTGCTTATGAGATACCATAATCTATAATCTAATGTCCCCTTGATAAAACTAAGTATTCTCTTCACCAACTGAATATGACTATCTTTTAGAGCTAACTAATATCTTGTAACCATACCTACTACATACATGATGTCTGGCTTCAATGTTGTCAAATATAAAAGACTACCAACCATAGATCTATACAAAAATTAATCTACAATAGGTGAATCTTCATCCTTGCTCACCTTATTTCCTATACTCATTGGTGTGCCAACTGGCACACAATCCTCAAAACAAAATTTATTGAACATTTCGTTGGCATATTTACTTTGAGATATGAAAATTCTTTTATTTGACTGAAATATTTGCAACCCTAAGAAAAATGACAATTCTCCAAGCATAGACATCTCAAATTATTTTTGCATATTATCAAAAAATTCTTTTGTAATCTTTTCAATGTTTACTCCAAAAATAATGTCATCAACACATAACACAACAATCAATTGATGTTCACCTTCTATTTTGATGTAGAGATTATTGTCAGCAAATCTTTTCTTGAAACCTTGATCCTATAGGACTTATCAAGTCTTGCATACCAAGCTCTGGGTGCTTATTTTAATCTATACAATGCTTTCTTTAATCCGCATACATGGCTACTAACATTTGAGAGAATAAATCCCTTAGGATGCCTAATGTAGACCTCTTATTCTAGATTCTCATTTAGGAAGGTAGATTTGACATTCATGTGAAATTTTAAAATACTGCATATGCAATAAACATTCTAATAGCCTCTAGCCTAGCCACTAGTGAAAAATCTTCTTCAAAATCTATTCCCTCAATTTGAGCATATCCTTTACATACTAATCTTGCTTTATTCTTGGTCTCCATTTTTATTCAACTTATTTCTATAAACCCATTTTGTTCCTATCACATTGTGATCTTTTGGTCTAGGCACTAATTCCCAAGTATCATTCTTTTCTATCTAATTTAATTCTTCATCCATTGCCTTAACCCAATGCTTATCATGTCTAGCTTCTAAAAAAGTTCTAGGTTGAATTTTGGATAACAAAGAGAAATTAACTTTCTTAGATTCACTTACCATCATTCTTCTAGTGTGAATTCCTTCATTTATGTCCCCAATGATGTCACTTTCATTATGATTTTTTTGGACATATTTGGATGGGGTTTTGGTGTCTTTTTTCTCCTTCTCATCTTCATCTGATTCTTCAAAATCTTCCTCTTCAATGATTTTAGGAATGTCTACTAGATCACTGATTCTTTGTGTTTCATCTTCTTTTATCATGACATTTTCACTTTCAAATATTTTATTGGTTCTTTTATTATAACATTTATAAGTTTTAATTTTTCAAGAATAACCAATAAATATACCTTCATCTTCTCTAGATTCAAACTTACCATGTTTTTTGTTAGTTCTCTTTATGAAGCATCTACTACCTAAAACTCTGAAATAATCAACTATTGTTGGTTTATCTTTCCATAGCTCATAAAGAGTCTTGTTACTGTTGACTCTTGATAATTCTTTATTCTAAATATGCACTATTATAGAAACTACCTCTCTCCAATATTTATTTGGTATCTTGGATTCATTTAGCATTGTCCTCACCATAACATGAACTATTTTATTTCTCTATTAAACTACTCTATTTCATTGTGGATTTTTGACTGCTAAATAATGTCTCTTTAATCCATGGTCTTTGTAAAACTCAATAAACTGATCTGACATGAATTTTCCTCCTCAATTTGATCTTAGGCACTTAATCTTCAAACCAGTTTCATTCTCAACTAATGCTTTGAATGATTTGAAATGTCTAAAATCTTCTAATTTTTTATTTAAAAACATTACCCAAGTCATACATGAAAAATCATTAATAAGCAACATGAAAAAAATTTCACCTTGAGTACTTTGAGTTTTCATAGGTCCACACAAATTAGAGTGAACAAGCTCTAACATTTGAGTGGTCAAGTATTCTTTTATTTTTAACCACCTTCTAGCTTTCTTCCCATGCTGTCAAGGTTCACAAAGCATGTTGGATGGCTTTGTAATCTTTAAAAGATTTCTGACTACTTGATTCTTGCTGATGTTGATAATATTGTCAAAATTTATGTGTCCCATTCTCCTGTGTCATATCCAACTTTCTTCAATCTGACTCAAACAATATCTTTGACCTTTGATGTCTAATAACATATAAAAATTATTGCCTATTCTCTAAACATCTATAACTAACACATCTAAATATTTTATCCTAGTTTCACAACCTTTTGCATAAAACTTTAGTGTTTGCCCTTGATCACACATTTGACTTACACTCAAAATATTATGCTTAAGACCTTCTACATAGAAAACATTTTTAGTTTTAGTTCTACCATTAACTAAAATTAGTGTACCTTTATTAGTAATTTTGGTAGTAGTATTATCTCTAAATTTCACTGTGCCACCATTGATCTTCTTCAAGGTTATGAAATTGCTCTTGTCTCCTATCATGTGCCTCAAAAATCCTATCATGTGTCTTTTTTGAGGGTTTCTCTTATTCAGTCTTCATCTTATATGCCATAAGATTCCCATGTATCTCATCCATCTTTAGTTGACTAAATTCTTCATCTCTTCAATTGCCAAAAATTTTACATCACATCTCAATGGTAGAGATCTCAAAACTTTTTGTACCATAATTGATTCTAGTTTTTCTCTACGACCTTAAATTTGATTAACTATTTCATCAACTCACAAAGGGTAACTTGCTATATTTTATTCCTCTTCCATCTTCAAACTCTCAAACTATCTTCTGAAAGTCTAAAGCTTAGCTTGCTAAACCTTTCCATCACCTTTTTAAATATGCTCAAGCTTTACCCATGTTTCATGAGCAGATTTACATTACATAACTTTAATAAATTATAATTCACATAAACCATATAAATAACATTTAAAGATTTAGCAATATTTTCACTTGCCTTATTTTCCACAAAAGTAGTTACAAGTGTTTTTGGCTCTTCATATTCCTTCACCACTACTTGCCAAATGTTGAATCCAAGAGCCATAAAATAAGTTCTCATCCTTATGCACCAAAAAGTATAATTTTTCCCATCAAACAAAGGTGCCTTATTTTTATAAAAAGTTTCATGTGATCCAACCATCATGCTTTCTTTGATCTTCCTTCAAGCTGTAAAACTTTTTCAAAAGGAACCTGCTCTGATACCAATTTTTAAGTATGAAATATACTGAGGGGGGTAAATCAGTATATTTTAAATATTTTACTTAATCTAATTTATTTTTTTAACCACTTAATTATGCATTCAATATATGTAATAAAATAAAAACAATAACATGCACCACATAAGAAAGAGAGAGATACACTAGATTTTTACGTGGAAACCCAATGTGGGAAAAACCATGGAGAATAATCTCAAGTATATGAATGAGCACCAATTCAAATTACAAATTTTGCAATCACCAACTTGTAGGAGCACCAACCCCTTTGTCGATAACCAACACATCAACTATTTATGAGCACTAACTCCTTACATAGATTTTTTAGCACCAACCCAGAGGAGCACCAACCCCTCTTGAGTATAAAACACAACTATCTCTCAAGGTTGCTTACTCAACAAATGATATAACTCTACAATATCTCTTACTTTTCTCTCCTCTTTTCTTATATAAAACAATTATAAAACCATACACTCTCTTGCATATTACAAATGGCTTCTCAAGACTTTATTTATTGCTTTCCAAATGACCTTTGACATTCACCATTTTTGACTCTTCAATCCTCATGGAAAATGGCACCAAACTTGCATTACCCTTTGTATCTTTGCATTTGAAAAGTCACATGGTGACCCTTCATAAGAAAATGCATCCTTTCCTCTTTTATCTTTATTTTGGTGACTTTTCATATTCCTCAAAGTGTCCCTTCATGGAAAAATGCACCATACCCTATTTTTTCTTGACATGGTGACTCTTGGAATTCCTCAAGACAACTCTTCATGAGAAAATGCATCCCATTCCTCTTTTGTCATTACCCTATGACTCTTTGACTTCTCCATGGGCCCTCTTTTCACTTACATGCAACCAAAAATATATTAATTAATATTAAATAAATATTAACACATATTATCCAAGATATGAATATTAAAAACACCATTAAATGCAATGGGGCGTTTATCACCAATGCTAGACCTTTGACATTAATGATAATATTTCTAATAATTGAACATGAACTTATTACCTCTAACTTCTCAAAAGTGGCTTGTTTTTGTTCTATCCACTAAAATGATTCCCTCTTTTTCAAATTAGTAAAAATATCTCCAAGTTGAGAAAATCCCTTAATAAACCTCCTATAATAACTTCACAACCCAATGAAGCCTCTAAGTCATGTTAGATTTGTAGGGGATGGCCAATCCATAATGACTTTGATATTTTATTGATCCACTTGAACCTCTTTTGCACTAATCACATGACCCAAGTATAGTATTTTAGTCAATATAGAGTCACATTTGGATAGTTTAAGAAAGAAATATTGTTCTTAAAGAATACCCAAAATTGTATCTGAATGCTTAATATTTTCTTCCCAAATTTTGTTTTAAATCAAAATATCATCAAATAAGACTAAAAAAACTTCCTTAAATTCTTACCAAAATATTCTTGTGATATTTTTGTCAAATAAAAATATAATTTTTTTTATCATATTGGTTAAGGGTGCTACTAGATGTGAAAACCCCTTAATGAGTCTTTTTTAGTAACTATTGGCCAAATTTGGCCTACATACCAAAATTTGACTAATCAAAAATAAGAAGCTGAGTAAATTTTTGGATGGAATGAGTGGACCAAAAGTAAGATAAGAATAATATAATATTTTTTTATAAATATTTTAAAATACTTTAATAAATCTTAAAGTGTGAATTTGGTAATCTTAGACAACCAGACCATCATAACACATCTTTTAAGAGCAAACAAATCAGTTTGGTTGCACATTTGATAAATGCACTTGGAAATTTGACCAAAGCCAAAGGAATGAATTTACATGATGGTTTTGGTTCCATAAACATCTTATAAATTTTTTTATCTTGATCAATTCTCTATCTCAAGATATAATCTTCCAAAGTTGAACTTACAGAGTGGGACGTGTGCACAGATGTCAAATTTGGGCCTCATAAAATAGCCATTTAACTTTGAATGTTCCAAGGATGAATGCGTAGTTGAAAAGTTTCTAAGTCATGGAAGCTAAGATCAAATATAATGTTGAGCTAGTGATTAATGATGTTAGTGGGTCTATAAGATCCAATGAAGCATGTTAAATCATGCATCAAAGATCAATGGTGAGTTCACAATCAAAAGGTCAATGTATCATAAGATTAAACACATCATTGAAAAGTGTCAAGATCATGGGAGCTCAAGTTGAGATCTAATGGTTTGTAATTAAAGATAAATCTAGTGTGTCCAAGCTGATCAATAATGTGTGATCCATCATACCATTTCAAATTGATGGTGAGTGAGAGGTCAAAAAGTAAATGCATCTTGTGGACAAATGCAAATCTACCACATGGAAAACAAGCACAAGGGTAGATGGAGTTAAAATCAAGATCTTGAGAATAAATGAAGAGCTACTAGGGAGCACATTTTTAGAAACCCATATCAAGATCAAGGGCCAATATCAAAATTCAAAGCCTTATGACTTTAAATATAGAAAATATTTCAAGGGGATGTCACAAAGGTAGACACATCAATTTTTATGGGTTAATCACCAAAGATAGTAGCATGATTATGACCCTTTTTTCCATTCTTACATGCCAAAGATGAATTAGTAGGGAGTAATACATGATAGAATAAGATTAGAATAGATTAATCTAGCTATTATAACTAATTCAACATCAGAATTTAGCTTTTAAATGACTTGATAACACCATTGTAACTATAAGGAACATTAATACAAGCTAAAAACATATTGAAATATACTGATAGGGTTGTTATGGCCACCTTCTAAAAGTAATCTTAGGTATTATGATTTGCACTAACAACATCAACACTAGAATGATTAGAAATATTCATCATTATGCTCCCTTCTCCATCCTTATATGCATGATCCTCAACTCTCTCATCCCATTATGCTATAAATATAGGCTTTTAAGCCTCGAAAAGACCCCTCTTTGGCATGACTAGACTCTACTAAGATTGATGTTTATAACCTCCTAAGATAAATAGATGACTATTTCATACTTTATTATTCTGGTATAGTGTGTTAATGTTAGTTTGATTTGCATATGTGGTATAAATCTCTCCCTTGTCAAGTCTTGATCTCACCTAGCTACTAGTTTATCTTGTTATGTAGGTCATGTTTAATGTTTGATGTCATTTGATTGAAGATAGAAAATGGATACATTGACTAGTTAGTACCTTAAATTAGGCTTTTCCATAACCTCCCTCAGGTTTTGATCATTTGATGAACTTCTGCATGAAATATTTATGTATAACAGACATTTGGATTTGTAGATTCAATCTTTTACTTGTCTCATTAGTTTTTTTAGAATTTTAAATAGAGTGGATGAGTTATTAAATTTAGGTGCATCACCAACATTAGCTTAGATTTCCCTTTCAATTATCTTTCTCTCCCTTTGCACCCTAGTAATTATTATATTTTAGTGGAAATGAGCTAAGTGATACATCATATAAGTTAGCCTAATTAAAAAACCTAAATGTCTAACCCAAGATTAGGTAACCCACATCCTAGGGTCATTCTTATGTTGGACTAGATTGGAGTGGAGGACTTGAATAATCCTTTGCTCATATATGGTGCAATCTGAGACACCAATAGTTTTATCATACTTGATGGGACCCATAGGAGCTGTTATTGGTGAAATTGTTATTGCATAGTGTTCTTAATGAAGTATTTGGTGATTCTAAGCATAAGAAATTATTTCCAATAGTTTAGGCATATTTTCCAAGTAAGTTTATTTTTGTTACACTATATTGATGTTGTTTTCATATATGTGTACGAGGAAAACTATTCTATGCTTCCTTATCATACCTATGATGGATCATACCAATATTTTCATGATCAATATGAGCCTTGTTATGAGTCTAATTAACCTTACCAAGAGTTTTATCCAAGCTATGCTGATCTTTATCAAGTTTCTTATGATCCATATTATCAAGAGTATGACCCTTATCCCCCTTGTGAATCATATTAGTCTCAAGACCAAATTTCACCTTCCCCATATGGATATGATGTTTCATATGAGTAGTCTTGTCTCTATAAGAGAATAGATGAAATAGAGCTTAAACTATTAGCATATGAAAGAAAAGTTTGTTCAAATTCTTCATATGAGGAAGTGAATGAGATGTTTCTAAATGTATCCAATGATCTAGAAGAGAGGAATGAGTTGTGAAATCTTATATTAGAGAATATGGAGGCTTGAGAGAGGTAAAAAGGTGAGTTTAACTAATAATCTCAAGAAAACTCTTGTATTCCTTACTAGTATTCTTGTGTTTCTCATTATCATGAAGTGCTTAACCATACTTAATTTGAGCTAAGGGAGCTAGCTTGTTGGAGTCAAGAGTAAACATGTATGCCTATTCAATAATATATTCAAGATACTAAGCTTTATTGTAGTTATATTTCTTCCTTGGCCATACCTCAACATCAAGTTGTCTATGGGGAAAAAGAGGTTTCAGACTTTGATGAGGTGATGGCCAAGTGGAAGGAAAAAAGTGTAGAGGCCTATAAGAGTTTATTTTTCCCTCCACTTCAATAATTATTAGATGATTCCATTGCCTTAAATATCCAAAAATTTGATCATGATCAACCTTCTATGCTTCATACCCCCTCTCAAACAAATTAATCGATCACCATCCCACCATCTCTCTTATTCAGGAGGACCTTGTTCTATGGAGGTATGAGAAATAGATTGAAGTTGTGGGTCAAGCTATTGAAGGGTGTGAATAAGATGTCTCAAGTGTGTATGAGGAAGAGTTTCTCATTGATACTTCACTTGAGGAATAGGTTGAGAATGAGGTTGTAGCTGATCTTGAAGAAGATATATCAAGTCTAATTTAGAAGGATGGCCTTGATGTGTAAGGACTCCAAAAGAAATTAGTAAAATTTAAATTCATGAATGATTTTTAGACATATCCTATTGAGAAGGATCAAGATACATTTCAAACTAATCTTATTCAGGTTGATCAGAATGAAGAACAAAAGAATGATTGGTAGTTGTGCCTTGAATCTCTACAAGAGATTAAAGAGCTTTGTAGGGATATGTTACCCATTAAGGATCATGTTTATGAGAAGTTTGATTAAGAATAACTCATTAAATATCATGATATAGATTGGGTTGACTATTTAAAATTATTTAAAGAGATGGATGAACTTATAGTACATAAAAAGAAGAATGAGGTCACTTCAAATCAATGCATAGATGAGGTATCACTTGATGAGGTTAACATTGACAAGTAGTATGAAAATTATCCTGAAGCGTGAGATGATTTTGTCTTTGTTGGTTATTGGTTTATTATTGATAACTCACTTGAGAAGATGTTAAGAGAGTTAGTAGGCAAGAAGAGTGTCTCATCAAAGGTCATGTTCAATAAACATCCTACTTTACAACTGATACCATCTTTTAGAATGAGTGATTTCATGAATTTCCCTTTTGATCTAGGTGGGTCAAGACCTGTCATGGTTAGTTAAATTAGTTTTTCTTCTTATTTCCCAAGTGTTTCCCTAGCACATTTACTTGTTTGATTTTGATTTGTTTAAGTAATTTCCCTATTTTCTATGTTTCCCTTCTTATTTTAGTGGAATTATTATCTTCCTTTAGTCAAAAGGGTATTTACAATCATGGTTTATATTTGTCATTATTTTGTGAGTCTAAGAGTCATGTAAATGGTCCAAGTTCTCAAGCATAACAGGCATGTTGCCCATGTGAGTCATCAAAGATGTTGGGTAAATTTGGCTTACATACCAAACTTTGCCTAATCTAAAATAATAAGTTGAGAAGAGTTATGGATGGAATGAGTGTGTTTCTATGCTATATTCACTTTCTACATTCAAAGAGAGAAATAAGAAACTAAGAAGAATGGTCTAAGGCTTGTATGTACCTGGATGAAGTCGTGCGCACCGTTATCCAGACATTGTGAGAACTCCTCTTTGGTTGTGGAGGATGACACCTGCAAAAGAAAGAGACTAAGACAAAGAAGGCATTAGATGAGGAGATGGTGGGTTGCCAAGCAAAGGCTTGATCCCAGAAGTATGAAGACTTCCTTAAGGGATGTCAACCCATTGATTGATAAAGATAATGTCTGATAAAAAGGTAGAATGATAAAGTACTGAAATGATTGAAGACTGAAAAGGAAATGGAAGCAAATGCTTATCTGAATGTTGTTGTTGGCCTGGTCATAGTCACCGATGTCAGTAAGTATGTCGATGTCGGTTGTCAAGGTCTGTCGACGTCGATTAGTCTATCGATGTCAGTGGGGGCAGTGGTCTCTGCGACTGGCATCGATTGGGTCTGTGGTCTATGGACGGGTCTGTGGTCTGTCAACAGGTCTGAAAAGGGGTCTGGATGAGTTTTCATGTTGTTTGGATGGTCTAAGAGAGTCTAGTTTTGGTTAATGGTCTGTGTAGAGGTTTGGGCAGAGTTGTAGGGACAATGGACATAGTGTATGGTTAGACAGAAGATAGAGGCAATAGGGAGACAGAGAAATAAGGATTCAGGTTTGGGCTAATAGAGGTTGCAAATGGGTAGAAGGCTGAATGATAGATGAATTAAAAGAAATAGTGAAATGAAAATAGTAGCAAATACTTACCTCATATCTGCTGGAGAAGGAATGTTGCAGACTTCTTGTGCCTGTTGTTGGTGCTACTGGTGTGAAGGCCCTATTGCTGGTGGAGTGGCTGAGGCAGAGTCCCTGTTGTGCTTGCTAGTGTAAAACCCTACTGTGTGTACTTGAGGGAGAGAGTGAGAGGTCTGGTAGAAAGATTGGCCAATTGATTGATTAGATTGTAAGATTCCAGAGTCGGATGAAGCACAGGGGCAAAGGGAGGATAATGGATGCAGAAAACCATTATGAAGGGAACCGATGCCGGCAATATCACTGATGTCGATCGATAGTTGATCGATGTCGGTGGCTAGAAGGCAGGAAAAAGGCTAAAAATAGCCTTTCATCCATTTTCCCAATTGTCAGATCAGTGGGTCAGGGGAAGAAATAGTCGAGAGGATGAAATGGGGGTCTAGGCATTAATATTGGCCATGTGGGGAATGAAGGGAATCCAAAGAAGGGCATCCTAGGGTGGTGAGGTGGCAAGGGAGAGATAATTATTAACTTAAAATAAGATAATTATTTCAAATTAACAAGACATGGGTTAGGAGTGGTTAAGTGGACCAAAGGAGACTAAGGGGGGAGAAAGGACCAAGGGGTAGACATGATTTTGGTGTCTACATTTGCCCCTTTTTGTCTTGTTGGTTGTTCTGGATGAATTGCAAGACAAAAATAGGATATGATTGCCCCAAGTGTGGGATAAGGTAGATTTCATCTTGTTGGTTGTTCAAGTGAACTGCAAGACAAAAATAGGAGGGTTGGTAGCCCCAATTATGGATGAGGTATTCCCCCTCAAAGCAAGAGTTAAGGGAAGGGAACCTAAAATTGGGTGCTAATTTGACAAAGAGTGGATGAAGATGGAGTATGAATGTTGCAAAAGTCATGATTGCACGTATACCACTTCATGAGATGGTCGGGTTAAATTATCATAGGTCGAGGGTCGAGGAGTGCCAGAATTGAAATAACTAGGCCCCAACATTTGGTCGTAGCTGATCAGGTTATTCAATCTAAGCTGAAGCTCCAATGGTCATCATGTTTCAAGTATCCCAGGCTCAGGAAGTGCTCCTAGAAACATGAAAAAGTCACAAGTAGTGGGGATCAACTAGCTTGCGATCCTATACTTGTGAGGGTCAAAAATAGTTTGCGCATAATTTTGCTAACCAGTCGTGGGGTAGCATACATGCAAAAATAACCAAGGCAAAATCGTCTTGGAAGTGGTTAGGGTCTGAGGAGATAGGCATGATCTCTAAAGTGGTTGGTCGAGACGGGTCAAGATAGATGATTGGTCAAATGAATGGGTGGATGAAAGAATGTGGTCGAGCTAACCTCAGAAGACGTCATGTGATCTGAGTGCTGCCTACATAGCCCTTGTGTGAAGGGCCTCAGGCCAATGTAGTTCTCCCTAAAAGGGAGGAAGGGTTAAAGGTATGGATTGGTCTTGGTCAAGGTCAAGGTCATGGATTGGTTTTTGGATGAGGTCAAGTCATGGTAAAAAAAAGAGTTTGTCCATCAGAGAGATGAAGAAATGGAGGTGGTCAAGCTAACCCTAGAAGATGTTGTGTCATCTGAGTGCTGCCTACATAGCCCTGGTCTTAGGGCCTTAGACCAATGTATTTTAGACAAGGAGTCTGAGTGGTAGGCAGGAGGTCAAAAGGTTTGAATGATTGGTTTTGGTCAAGCTTAAGGTCGAGGTCGAAGAAGAAAAAAAAGGGTTTGTCCATCAGAGAGACAAACAAATGAGGGTGGTCGAGCTAACCCTAGAAGACATCATGTCAACTAAGTGCTGCCTACATAGCCTCAGTCATAGGGCCTCAGACCAATGTAGTTCGAATGAAGAGGCAAAATTGGTCGATGATTGGTTTGGTCATGTGTCGAAATGATGAGGAGAAAAAGATGTTACAGCCTATTCCAAATGGTGTATGCTGTAACATTGGTTGAGGGGTCTTTCATCCCTAGCAATTTTCCATATTTGTGACGGATGTATGCTAAAAATGAATTGAGGTCTATTTATGCTTCAACAAGTATTGGTTTATGCTTAACATAAATTATGTCTGGTTGATAGCTTCCATGTGTATTGTTTTCCATAAAAACTATGTGAAATGGACTATGATGATGTTGGTGGTCTAAGAATGTTGAGTTTGGTTTGGTTGGGTAGAAAAAGGTTTGGTTGAATGTGACCAAAGTGTGAAAGAAAGTGAAAGGCATATTGCTCTTTCATTGACAAGGACCAGAATGATAGCATAGATAGAGGTTATTATAATAAAAGCACCGTTTATGCATTACGTCTTTAGCCATGGTTGTGTTAGAGAAGTAATCGAATCACTTGACGTTAAGTGAGCTCGAAGTCCCTTGAGTATGTTGGGGTAATAGGATGAATTATGTGATATGAGAGGATGGGGTAACCCTTTTTGGTGGCAAGAAGAACCTTGCCCCTTTTATAGGTGACCCAAAAATGACTATAGGCATGTCCATGACTTGATAGCTTGTCAGTCTTTTTTTTTTTGGGTGCAAACTGATCGATGCCAGAATTCTGCATTGGGATGTTGTTTTGCTTGATGGTCATATATGTGAAGTTGATCGATGCGGGAAGCTTTAAAAAGAGTGTTGTCTGTAGCAATATTTAGTCATAGCCATCCTTCGAGGGAGTGGTCTATATTTTTGCTTTATATGCTTTGATATGTCTTTGGCCTAGCTGTCCTTCAAGGGAGCAATCTAGTAATACAACAATTATGTAGCTGTCCTTTGAGGGAGCAGTCTACATTTAGAGTTTATGACCTTTGATATGATAGGTATCCCATTTTTTGACATGTTTTGTTTACCGAAGTTTTTAGCCATGGACGAGCCTCTAGAAGTTTAAGGGTTCCCTTTTATTAGGACAAAGCATTCATGCTTGACAAAAAGGGTTAACCAGTGTTGGGAAATAGGGTTGAAAGGAATAGGAATGACAATGATAGGGAGTTGCTCAAGGGATGAGCTCAAGTAAAACATCAAGTGATCAAGTACTCGACTAACAGCAGAATGGTCGAAGGTGCAAGGCATTAGAGGGCTCAAGTTTTGATAAGTCCCTGGGCCATGCTTGTGCATTATGATAAGGTCCAAATCAATTAGGAGTGGACTTGCCCCATTTGCCTCTTCAAGATTGATCACGTGTTGATGTTGGATGTGAAGTTGGTTGATATAGTCACTGATTGGTCGAGACTGGTTGAAAGGTTGGTTGAATGTTTGGTCGAGGTCATGATTGATGATTGGTTAGTGTCTGGTCAAGGGTCTGGATTGATGATTGGTCAATGGTCAGTTGAATGTTTTGATTAAAAGGGTTGGTTGAATGTTTGGTCAATATTTGGTCGAGATTTGGTTGAGGTCTTGGTCAATGTCATGATCAAGGTCTGGTTGAGGTCTGGATTGATGATTGGTTGGTGTCTTATTGATATTTGTTGATATTTGGTTGATGGTTGGGTTGAAATTGGTATTAGGTCGATGATTGGTCAAATTTGGTCGAGACTGGGTCGAAGCTTGGTTAATTGATTGGGTGAAAAGGTTGGTTGATTGATTTGGTTGAGACTAGTTGAGGCTTGGAATTAAAAGAGTGATTGATATTTGGTTGAGACTGGGTTGAAAGGTTGGTCAAGGCTTGGATGAACATTGAATTCCCCCAGTGGCTAAGAAGAATGTTTCACAGATTGGTCAAGGTTAGATGAGGCTTGGTGGTTAGATTGACTATGTTGATGTTGAATAAGGGGGTTAAAGGTGGCAAAGGGACTAGGTCTGGCGTGGAGATCCCAATTTAAGTGATGAGGTATGAGAAGCATGGGTCGGTGTTGATGCTTTGTCGAAGGGGTGGTCAAGAGGATCCTTGATGAGAAGGGTATCCTTTCTCTGATGTTGATGAATGACAGCTTTGAGAGTGCAACAACGCTCCGTATCATGTCTTGGAGTGTGATGATAGTGGCAAAATTTAGAGTTGTCAAACCAAGATGGTCTTGACCCGAGAGTTGATGAGTGGGGTGGTGTTGAAGGTTTGTTGATGATGTGGTCGTGAAGAAGGGTGTCATTCCCCAGACATTGGCGAATGACAACCTTGAGGGCACAATAATGCTCAGTATCATGCCTAGGCATGTGATGATATGCATAAATGTGAGTGTCATCGAACCATGGAGGTTTTGGTCTGAGAGATTGATATGGTTTAAGAGGTAGGAGATTGATGCGAGAAGATTGTAATAATTGCCATAACAGCAAGGCATAAGAACCTGCTAATGGGTCTAGATGTTTTTTTATAGTGGGGGTTGATGACTTTGGTTTAGGAGGTGTTGGTCGATGGATTGGAGGAGATATATGTCTGATGGGTTGAGGAGATAATGGAGGCGACTTGCCTCTATGAGATATGGGAGTGGGAAGCACTCCTATTAAAGTGGACAGATGTGGGTCCAAAATTGAAGGTAATGATGAAGGTGGGGGAGGAGTCCTCCGGTGTAGTTTAGTGGCCTTCTTTTGTTTGGGTTGAGGACCACCATTGTGCGAGACGAGGTTAGATGCGGGTTTGGGTTCATATGTGGATGGAGGTGAGTGAGATGTAGCAATCTCAAGCAGAAGGCAAGAGGAAATTGTGATTGGGTCTTCCTTGGTTGAAATGGGTGAAGAGACTGGTTCTTCTCTTGGTGGAGAAGAAATAGGAGAGTGTGACTCCTCAAGAGGGTAGAGGGCAGGGATGATGGTGCCTCCTACTTGTGCTTGAGGAGTAGGCAAGGTAGGGTCCTCCATTGGTGGGAGGAAGGATGGAGGTGGGGCTAATGGCATAGGTATGGTCAAGGCATCCTCCAGTATAAGAGAGGTAGATGGAGGAAAAATAGGAGAAGAAAGTTCTTCATCTTGTGATGGATGAATAGGAGAAGAAGACTCTTCCACTTGTGAAGGAGGTTGGTCAGGGACAAGAGGCAAGATCATGTTGGCCGTGCGTATGTCATGCTCTTGGGAGCTATTGGTCAAGGTCTAGACATTGTTTTGATTAAGAGGATGGTTTGGGAATGGTTGTTTGAAGATGTCAATGTGTTGGTTGAGTGGGACATTTGGGTTATCCAAAACAAGATCCCCCTTGTCGATCATGTCTTGGACTATGTTTTTGAAAGTTCGGCAATTGTCGATGTCATGGCCGTGGATGCAGTGAAAGTGACAGAAGTCAGCCTCCCTATACCATGTAGGGAGGGCTTTTGAAGGGTTGAATTGAGGTGGTCGGATTGGAGGGAGATTGAGGACCCCCTACTTGACAAGTTTTTCCAAAATAGAAGCGTATGATTCTCTAAGTGGAGTGTATGAACGCTGGATGTACCATTTTTGGAATTGTTTGGTGATGCTTGGAGATGTAGAAGGTTGAGAGTGATTAGTTGTTGTCGAGGATGGTGATCTAACAACCACAGTGTTGGCCACTCCTTTGGACTTGGAGTTGGCAGAAGAAGAAGTTCCGGAAGAAGAAGGGTCATTGGTTCTTGCATTAGTATTACACAATTTGACCTTATCCTCTTTAATGGCATAGACTTCAAGCTTTTGGGCCATGGTGAAAGCTTCGTCGAAAGTGTGGAATGTTTGAATCTGCAAGGTAGAAGAGATGTGGCTAGCACATGCTCAAGAAAATATCTCGATGAGCTCAGGTTGAGGCAAGGAGAAGGAGAGCTGGTTAATCAAGCCCCTCCAACGGGCGACAAAATCAACTATTGATTCATCGTCAAATTGCCTGATGGAGTAGAGGTCTGTGATTGAGACTTGTTTGGTGATGTTGATAGAAAAATGGTCAAGAAATAATTGGGCAAGTTAAATGAATGAAAATATAGAATGTCTGGCAAGAGAGCTATACCAGTCAAGGTCAGGGCCAAAAAGTGACATGGGAAATGTGTGTAGAAGTAACACATCGTCATGCACTATGAGATAGCAAGCATGTCTGAATGCCCATAGATGTTGTTACGGGTCTTCCTTACTCTAGAAGTGAGTAAATTTGGGAAGCTCCCACTGGTTGGGGTATGGTCAGATCAGGACAGAAGGATGGATGGGTTCATTGCAAATTTGCTCATATGAGAGAGCATTGTGTGAACCAGAAATAGAGGTCTTAAGACTGGACATTTTGTCCATCAGCATTTTGATGATGTCTGCTAACAGATTGGTGGGTGGAGCACCTCCTAAGTTATAAGGCACCTAAAAGATATTGAGAGGGGCATACGACATAGTCGGTTATGCTTGTAGGGGCGCAACATATGTGTAACTAGTCACAGGGATAGAAGTGGAGGCCAAAGGTGGTTGGGTCATGAAGGTAGAAGGCATAAGTTGACTGGATATCGCTAAAGGTGGTTGTGTGGTGGCATTGACAAAAGGAGAGGCAGACACTCCTGCATTTATGGGTGTAAGAGTGTGAGGGGTTGAGACAATCAAGTTCTGGTATGATGTAGAACTTGGTTGAATTGCGTATGGTTGAGGGGGTAATGGAACCCCAATGGAGGTCAGTCTAAAAATAGATGGGGAGGCAAATCTTTGCGTATTGGCCATGGTTAGGTTAATGGTTGAGGCAAAAGGCTAGGTAGCGGGTGGTGTTAGTGTCATCGCCGCTTCACCCAAAAAGTCTCACATTGGGTTTCTTGCGAGATAGTTTTGGAGGGCTTTGACATTGAGGTCCAAGAATATTTTGAAATCTTGGTCCCCTTCAGGGATGATGGGGGTCTGAGTTGGATTCGGTCGAGTAGGAGTTCTTTTAGTCTTCAAGTGGAACTCCATTAGGGGACTGGTTATGGATGGGGAAGACGAAAGTGGTTGATGGCTAGCATGGTCAAGAAGAGCCTTGGTTAGACTGTGCATCAAAACCATTTAAGGCAAGAGGGGTCAGGTTATGTTTTTTCAGTTTCAAAAACTCAGAATGTGGTTTTTGGTAGAAAAAGGGTCGAGTTTTAGGCTGTTGTTTTGAGAAAAAAGGACTATGACAGTGACCGACGTCGATTGAAAAATTGATGTCAGTGAGAAAAATGGCCGACGTCGGTTAGATAACCGATGCCAGAGAGGGAAGATGGCCGACGTCGATGGTAAAGCCGATGCTGGTGACTGTGGTTTCTAAAAACTTAGAAAATTTGAAGATTCTTGGAAAGAAAAGGAAGAAGAACATCCTCACTAGCTCAAAAAACCAGATGGGAATAGAAAAATAGAAGAACACAAGCAGGTCCTAAGCATTAAATCCTAAGAATCAACTTTTAGAATGACATTGGCTTATGCCTTAAAGTGATGTTTGGGAGGTTGGCTGTTAGAAGGGTCTTAGAAGAGGTAGTCTATGGATGGTTTCAGGTTTGTTTAGGTGCTCAAGAGTCTGGATTAGGTTCTGTACATGGCTTGGTGCTAAGGAGCAAGCTCCCCTCATTTCATGAGCCCAGTGATAAGCTGGTCTCGCTTAGCCAAAATATACTTTCCCTAGAGATTAGACTCTGCTAGAGAACAGAGTGGGCTTTCCCCTTGGTGATGAAATCCAAGTAGGATCACCGGGACGGGTAAGGTATCCACTGTGTGATGAAATCCCAGTCGGGCCTTGTCTCAGGTGAGTTTGATGTTTGATTTGGTGCAAGTGGTTTGGTTGTGTAACATAAAGTGGACTATGATTAATTCAATATGCAGTTATTAATTACTAGGTGTGGACTAAGAAATGCAAGCAAGTAGAAATGGAATGCAATGTGTTTTAAGCCCAACTCGAAATGTTAAGTTTGGATGAAAACAAGTTGAGAAAGGGTTGGAGAATATGATTTTTGACTAGTTTGAAATGCAAGAAAAGAAAGAAAAGTTCTTTTTATTCCTACTTATGGTGTCATTTAGAAGAGAAGAAAGAGGTAAAAAGGGAGAAACCTAATGCACCTATATGAACAAAAAGAAAAGGAACCCAAGGAAGGCCCTACCGTCCCACCGGGCATGCCAGAATGTTTCTATGTTATATTCACTTTCTACATTCAAAGAGAGAAATAAGAAACTAAGAAGAATGGTCTAAGGCTTGTATGTACCTAGATGAAGTCGTGCACACCATTATCCAGACATTGTGAGAACTCCTCTTTGGTTGTGGAGGATGACACCTACAAAAGAAAGAGACTAAGACAAAGAAGGCGTTAGATGAGGAGATGGTGGGTTGCCAAGCAAAAGCTTGATCCCGAAAGTATGAAGACTTCCTTAAGGGATGTCAACCCACTGATTGATAAAGATAATGTCTGATAAAAAGGTAGAATGATAAAGTATTGAAATGATTGAAGACTGAAAAGGAAATGGAAGCAAATGCTTACTTGAATGTTGTTGTCGGCCTGGTCACAGTCACCGATGTCAGTTACTATGTAGATGTCAGTTGTCAAGGTTTGCCAATGTCAGTTAGTCTGTCGACGTCAGTGGGGGTAGTGGTCTCTACAGCCAACGTCGATTGGGTCTGTGGTCTATAGACAGGTCTGAAAAGGGGTCTAGATTGGTTTTCGTGTTGTTTGGATGGTCTGAGAGAGTCTGGTTTTGGTTAATGGTCTTTGCAGAGGTTTGGGCAAAGTTGTAGGGACAATGGACAAAGTTTATGGTCAGACAGAAGATAGAGGCAATAGGGAGACAAAGAAATAAGGATTCAGGTCTGGGCTAACAGAGGTTGCAAATGGGTAGAAGTCTGAATGACAGATGAATTAAAAGAAATAGTGAAATGAAAATAGAAGAAAATACTTACCTCATATCTGCTAGAGAAGGAATGTTGCAGACTGCTTGTTCCTATTGTTGGTGCTGCTAGTGTGAAGGCCCTATTGCTGGTGGAGTGGCTGACGCAAAGTCCCTATTGTGCTTGCTGGTGTAGAACCCTATTGTGTGTACCTGAGGGAGAGAGTGAGAGGTCTGGCAAAAAGATTGGCCGATTTATTGATTAGATTGTAAGATTCTAGAGTCAGATGAAGCACAGGGGTGAAGGGAGGATAACGGATGCAAAAAACCATTATGAAGGGAACCGACGCTGGAAATATCACTGACGTCGGTCAATAGTTGACTGACATCGACAGTTGGAAGGCAGGAAAAAGGCTAAAAATAGCCTTTCATCCATTTTCCCAACTGTCGGGTCAATGGGTCGGGGGAAGAAACGGTTGAGAGGATGAAATGGGGGTCTAGGCATTAATATTGGCCATGTGGGGAATGAAGGGAATCTAAAGAAGGGCATCCTAGGGTGGTGAGGTGGCAAGGGAGAGAGAATTGTTAACTTAAAATAAGATAATTATTTCAAATTAAAAAGACATGGGTTAGTAGTGGTTAAGTGGACCAAAGGAGACTAAGGGGGGAGAAAGGACCAAGGGGTAGACACGATTTCGGTGTCTACAGAGTGGACCAAAAGTAGGAGAAGAAGAATCTCATATTGTTTATAAAGATTTTGAAACACTTCAAATAATATTAAAGTGTGAATTTGGTGATCTTAGATAACCAGATCCTCACAACACATCTTGCAAGAGAAAATATATTAGTCTAGTTATACATTTGATAAATGCACTTAGGAGTTCAAAAAAAGATAAATAAATGTGTGTAAATGATTATTTTGGTCCCAAAAATATCCTCTACAAATTTCATATCTTGATTAGTTCTCTATCTCAAGATATAAGCTTCCAAAGTTGAACTTGTAAAGTGGGACGTATAGGCATACATCAAATTTGGGCCTCATGAAATATCCATTTGAATTCAAATGTTCCAAGGATGAATGAAAAAATAAAAAGTTTCTAAATCATGGAATCTAAGATCAAATATAATTGTGAGCAAGAGATCAATAATGTCAATTGGTCCAAAAGATCCAACACAGTTCATTAAATCATATATCAAAGATTAACAGTGAGCTCACAATCAAAAGGTTAGTGTATCTTAATATTTAACGTGTCACTAACAAGTGTCAAGATCACAATAAATCAATTCAAGATCTAATAGTGTGTGATGACTAACAAATTTAATGGGTCTAAGTTGATCAATGGTGCAAGATCCATCATACCAGAGCAAATCGATGGCAAGTGAGAGGTTAAAGAGTTAGTGTATCTTAGGGAAAAATGCAAAGCTACCACATGGTGAAATAATAGGGGTAGATGGAGTTGATATCACAATCCTAAGAACAAATGAAGAGATACCAGGTGGCACAATTTTAGAAACCTAGATCAAGATCAAGGGCCAATATCAAAAGTCAAAGCCTTCAAACCTTAAATAGAGATCAAACATGGTCTAGGTCAAACTAGATCAAATATTTTAAGGAGATGCCATGGAGGTAGACACATCAATTTTTATTGGTTAATCATGAAAGATAACATCATGATTACAACCCTTTCTCCATTCTTACATGCCAAAGACAAACTAGTATGGAGCAATCCATACTAGAACAAGATCATAACAAATCGATCTAGTTATTGTAACTACTTCAATGCTAGAATTTAGCTTTAAAATGACTTTATCCCACCATTTTTACCATAAGGAGAATAATTATAAGTTAGAAAAATATTGAAAGGGACTGATATGGTTATTATAACCACCTTTTAGAAGTAATCCTAGGAATTATGATATGTTCTAATGGCATCAATGTTATAATGATTGGAAATATTGGTCTTTATGTTCCCTTATCCATCATTTTACACATGATCCTCATCTCTCTCATCCTATTTTATTATAAATATAGGATTCTAAGCCTTGAAAAGACCCCTCTTTGGCATGACAAGACTCTACCAAGATTGATCTTTATAACCTCCTGAGATAAATAGATGACTATTTCAGACTTCATTGTTCTAGTATAGTGTGTTAATGTTAGTTTGATTTGAATATGTGGTATAAATCTCTCCCTTATCAAGTCTTAATCTCATCTAACTACTAAGTTATCTCATTATGTAGGTCATGTTTAGTGTTTGATGCCATTTGATTGAAGTTATCAAGTGGATACATTGAATGGTTAGTGCCTTAAATTGGGCCTTTCTATCACTTCCCTCAAGTTTTTATCACTTGGTGAACCTTTTCATGAAATATTGATGCATAAAAAAAATTTGAAGTTTTAGATTCAGTCTTTTACTTGTCTCATTAGTGTTTTTAGAATTTCAAATAGAGTGGATAAGTAATCAATTTAGGTGCATCACCAACATTATCTTAGATTTCCCTTTCAATTATCTTTCTCTCCCTTTTCACCCTAGTAATTAGTAGGTTTTAGTGGAAATGAGATAAGTGATAGATTAGAGGAGCTAACCTTGTTAAAAATCCTAGAGATCTAACCCAAGATAGGTAACCCACAACTTAGGGTCATTCCCATATTGAACTAGATTTGAGTTGAGGACCTAAATAATCCTTTCCTTAATTATGGTGTAATATAGGACACCAACAATAACTAAAAATGCTAAAGAATCCTTTAAATAGTGTCAGTGTGGTGGTAGGATGCCAATAAAACATAGCTTAGATCTTATGTTGATAAATATGCACACCTTGAGAATTGATTATATGGCCCAAGTACACTATCTCTATCACCTCAAACTCACATTAAATTCTTTTTCAAATAGAGCCTATTGCTCTGTAATTTCAAGTACTATATTAAAATGCTTCAAATGATCCTTCCAAGTCTTAATATAAATAAAAATGTCATAAAATTAAATAAAATAAAATGTTCTTAATATATTTGTAAATACCTTATTCATTATGACTGGAAGGTAGATGGTGCATTTATCAAACCAAAATGCATGACCAATAACTCAAAATGTCCATAGTGACATCTAAATATTGTTTTATTTACATCCTCATACCTTACACAGATCTAATGGTAAGTTAATCTCAAATTAATCTTTAAAAAGTACCCTACCACATGTAACTCATCAATGAGCTCATTGATCCTAGGAGTAGGGTATTTACTCTTAATGGTCTTCTATATCTCTTCTTTTTAAATTCTTGGGTACTGTTAAAGAGTATTCATCATATTCTTTGACCCTTGTTCTAACTCTATGATATGCTAAAATAATTTGTCTGGAGGTAATCCTAGAAGCATATCATTAAAAATCACTCTATGAATTTAAAATATTATGTTCATCTACATGAATTAAATAATTCTTACCATTGAGGGTTATTTTTAAATTACCAAATAACTTACAACTCATGAAACTTGGACTTCATTAAAATTCCTTTCCATACTTCTTTCTATAACCACTTGTGGGACTCCATTTGTTATTCCCTTCAGAGCTGCATCTTTCACATTATATTTGAATTTGAGTTCTATAGTTAGATGATTTTTTGAATAATCACCCAAATAATGGATCCACTACACACACAAAACCATATCAATATTACCAAAAAAAACATAAAATTAATTACAAACTTTAGGGTCTCCACATTTTATGTTAAAATTTTGAGTCTTCTTCTTACATGATATATCATATTCATTAGCTACAATGACATTGAAGTATTCAAAATCATATACTCTAATTCTTATTCTTTTTACCAATCCTTATTCAATAAAATTGTGGGTATCCCCACTATCAATTAACACAATAAATTTATGTCTTTTAATCTCTCCAAAAACTATGAAAGGATGGTATCTATGTGTTCCTAAGAGGGATACAAGTGTGCCATCATTATCATCTTCTTTTAATTCCTCTTCACTTGTCTTCAATGTGGTAAGTTTCCTTTCAATACTAGTATCCCCTTAAATTATAATAAAAATTGTCTCAAACAATCACTTGGATCCCCTAATATTAAGCATATTTGGTCTCTTTCATCCTTCTTATGGTACTTTCCACAATGACAACAAATTTGCAATAATAAAGTTTCAAGCATCAAATTTCTACTAATATTATTACTTTAATGTCATAAGCTAAAATCATGAAGATAATCAACTCCTTACCATTAGTTATTGATATAAAAAAATTTACAAGATGAAAACCAATACTATTATCTCATGAGGCACTTCTCTCATGTGCATTTCTCCCAATAAGGTCATTCTAAAACTCCTCCCGATAAACCACTTGATTCAAGTCATTCCTTTTATTTTCATAGGAATGATCTAAAAGTGTGTCTTCCTTTGTTGATACTTATGATACCACAACACTATCAACCTAATGATACAAAATATTTTTATTGAATTCAAATTTACCAATATTCTTAAAATCACCCTTATGTAGTATGGCTTAAATCTTTTCAAGATTGATGGTTGAGTTCTAAATAAGAACAAATTCATCACATGTGTAGTTAACAAGTGATAATTCATCCTTGACTTCATTAAGATGGTTATTTTATTGATCTATATTCTCATAAGTCTTTTAGTTGTCATATTTCATACCTCATAACTACATGGTAGATTCATCCAAGTTTTATTTCCTTTCACTTTCTTTCTCATATGATTTTTAATTATGATCCACCATTATAATATCTTGCTTGACCTTTTGTGGTTATGATGTATCTAACACGTATTCTAGTTATATGGTATTATTTTTTGTATCTTTTGATTCTTATTATAGCTTCACTTACTCCTTGCTCCAACATATGTGTTCTTTTTCATAAAAGGAAAGTTTATTTCCCTTGAGTTCATTTATGGTATCATCTTCCTTTTGAGATGTTTTAGTTAGAACTAAATTTTATATGTTATTCATAAACCTTTGAAGTTCATTAATAATTTTATCTTGGATACTTTTCATTCTTTTCATTTTATCTTGAATAATATATACATTTTCCCCATCTATTAAGAATATCAAGAACCTTCCAATGATAAACAATTTAATCTATCATGCAGGCTAGCAAGATCAATCTCTGATTACACTGTAATACCTATAAATAAAATTTACATGAAAATATGTATAATCTAAAATATAATAATAAATAACACATATTCATGGCACGCTTTAACACCTTGTGTAACATGCACACACTTTTATATCAAACTATTGAAGAATACAATGTTGATTTTTCACAACTATGTCTTAAATCCACTCAAAGTTCACATGCATGGAGTAAAACAACACCAAAATGATATATATTATTTATAATCATGAAATGTACAAAAATATTATGGAATAAATTATAATTTACATTAATTCATCTAAATATGAAATTTTAAACACATAATTAGCAAACAATTAGACCATTATTCACAAACATGCACTATAACACACCAAAATAAATGTTGAATTCTAAACAAAGATATGACATGTAAATAAAAAATATGTATGATATTTTCCTCAATAAACCAAATGGTTTTAATCTACTAATCTCCAATAACCCAAGGGGTTTCCTCCTTGAATCCTGGAGTTGAAGTATAAGTGCATCAAATGTGTAGAAGTGGTTGAATTGGTAAAAGATTCCAAACTAGTGTGCTACCTAACTTAAATAAGGGATGGAAAAAAAATCCCATGCCCTACCAAGTCAAAAATATAAATAATTAAATTAATTGTATTATAGATCTAAAATAGGCCCACTAAATATGTGTCATATCATTCTATGCTAAAATTCCTCCATAAAGATTCTCCACACCCCACTCACTCTTAACACTTGCCATAATGGATTGTAACTCCCCCATACATGTTGTCATAAAAATTATTATATCTCCCACATGCACTATATCATCAAATTTATTTTAACTCCCACACATGCATGATTTCCTAAAATATCCTCAACTTGTGCCTCAAATCATGCAAGAGTATCTATAACAACTTCACATCCCACTTAGAGAATAAAATTAACATTTTAATATTTAATGGTCCAAACTTCAAGAACATGAATTATGGTGGGACCAAAAAAATATTAAATTAAATATTTCCTAATTACTTACATTAACTCATTATAAATATAGGAGATGAGATAACTTGCCAAAAATTTGATTTTTTTGTAAATGGGAGATTACAATCATTATATTTCATAAAATTTGTCATATTAGCTAGCACAATTTTATACTAAATAACATTTTTCACTGTTTGGTTTATTTTACCCTTGCTTGATTTTTTCATGTTGTGCATAAGATAAATTTTCACCAATGTTGATATAAAAGTGTGCTAAAAATTGATTTGACAACATGTTTAATTATCTAACTAATTTAATAGAAGACCATAGAGCCATCTTAGAGCATAATATTAAAGATTTCTTGTAACTATCTTGGTTATTAATTTATCATTAGAAACATAGTCCAAACATGTTGCATGGAATAAATGAATATCTTGTCAAATATGACCTTTACCTTCAAGAGTGGTAGCTTAGGAGCTATAAATCCTATTGGTAGTGGGTAAGAGGATATTTATGTGACAAAATATTATGTAGTAGGTATGAGAATCCATTGAGTGAGTATATTTAGAGACACCTTGCTCTGATTTTAATACTTAAGCTTGTAATTCTATAACATTTTTCTCAAGAGAGTATGAATTAGGTGAAGTTGGTGATGGATCTTATGTGTTAATAAAATGAGGTGTATATGGATATTGTAGGAATAGAATCAAAAGTAGTAACTGGAACATTTGATTTATAAGGATTAACAACTCTAAAATAAACCTCTTGGTATTATCATTGAGATGATGTAATATTTGGTTGATGTGGAATATTAGGTGTGATGATTAAATGGACAAATTTATCCACTTATTAGGGAAATTATCAAAGCCCTTGATTAAAATTGGATATCTATTTTACTTGTTATTGATAGACACTATCAATTTCATTGAGATCAATTCTAGTGGAGCTTTTAGGATCATCTTGATTATCATGTATAGTTTCATTAACTTGATTATCATCTTCAATATGTATATAATTTTGAATAATTTCCTCATCATATTGATCAGAATTTTATATATTATACATTTCATAAGTGACTAAATGAATGAATATGTTTTATATGGATTAAACTTAATCTATCACTATGAATTAAAGGAATATAATAGTTAACTTTCTTGAGTGGCATGCAAAAATGTAAAAGAAAAAAGAAAATGGGTATAACTAGATATGGTGTGTTTTATTTATAAGCTCTCAAAAATAGTAAACAAAACAAAAAAAACACTAAATATGGTGTATTCCACCATCCTTTAGCCATAATATCCCATATTTAGGGTATGTTGAGAGTAAATTCTTAGGTCTAACTACTTACCGATGCACAACAAGAATAAAAGGTCAAATGCTTCTTATTTCTAGAAAATAGAACCTAGTTATTTTTGATATACCATGAGGTATATGGAAAATAAAACCATATATAGTGTTATCTAATGGATTGAGTATTGGGGTATTACCCTTCACACCATGGATTAGGTAAAACTAAGGATTTCTTTGCCTAGAATAACTCCTATGAATTTTTAAATTATCTAAACAAAATTTAAAGGAAACAAGGGAAAGAAAAGAAAAAATAAAATTTGAAATCAAATGAATAGAAAATATTTTTTTGAAAAGGAAACAAGAATTCAATATGAATCCCCAAGGTCAAATATAATCTATATTTGGTGTCTAAAAATCAGGTATTATTAAACCCTAGAAAAAAATTAAAATGGAAAATCAATGCTCAAAACAAAATGTTGAGGTTCACTAAGATGTTTTACCCTATTTTTTTAAATTAAAAATGAATTTTAAATTTGTTATAATATATTTAAAACTATAATATATCATAATTATAAATACATGTAATAATTAACAAGTTTGATTTTGACAAATGATCAATATGGAAAACTATTATTTTTTGATAACACTAGGATTATAACAACTTAACTCAAATAAAAATTTATGTTGATTGTTCTAAATGTATAGAAGCGGAAATAAATAAAAGAGGTAACTATTTATCCTCAAAATCAGGATTAAAATTTGAAATTGTACCTAGATAGGTCCACTATTAGTGGACAACAATGTAGGTCATTTATGTTTGGTCGTCATGGGCTTGTCCCAATTAACTATGTTTAATGATTAATAGGAAAATATAAAAAGAATCATAATTATGAAAATAAAATATCAACAATAAATATAGAAAATACTTCTTGATAGGACTACTATAGGGGGATATGATCACAGGCCATTAGATTTCATTGACCATGGACTTGTCATGTTTGATTATGATGAAAAAATAATTGCTACATCTTTTTTACCTTCATATGATAATAAAATTAAGATATTATAACATGGATTATGTCACACAAATTAAATATCTATCTTATTTTATATTTTAAACCCTAATGGCACTTTGATAGCTTTAAAACCTACAAAAAATGGGAGTGTGGTTGAGTTGACCTCAATCACCCCCTTAATGATTGATAATTGCTTACGTATCAAATACTACAATGATAGAAATAAAGACCTCATAGTTATCTCACCTAAAATGATTGTGAAATTGTGATCCTTGACATGTGTATGTCACTATAAATATGGATTAGATACTTGACAATGATAGCTCAAATCACTTTGGAATGATATTGACTTGGATTATGGTTGTTACTTATCAATCATATTAAATTTGGGATTAAGAGAGAATATTTTTTTAATGTGTAATAGTGTAAAATGTTGGACCAAGTGAATAAAAATTATGGATAATTAATGACCTTTGATGCTTGTTTATAGGAAAAAAATTGGTGATTTCCTTTAGCCACTTTATGGAACATGTAAATTGAATGTTTTTAATTTCAAAAACTAGTCATTATTTGGCACAGTTTATGAAGCCATCCTAGGTGGACATGAGCATGACAACATTCTTGTTTTTCGAGGGCAAATCTATCCTAAAAAATAAAGGACACGTTTCCTAAGTTGGAGGTAATTTGAGGGTGATATTAAGTAGTTTTATCACTTTAATTTGGAAGTCTTATGTAGTAGTGATGGAAAACTATCATTACCGTATTTGACTGCATTTATTTAATTTATTTTTATGGTTTAGTTATGAAATATTTAGGACATACTTGTTTGGGTTACTATTGTGATACGGTTATGTGATCTATGATTGATCCATTATTATTATTATTATTATTATTATTATTATTATTATTATTATTATTATTATTATTATTATTATTATTATTATTCAGATAGTTATTTGATGTGATTTTCATTATAGCATTAGATATTTATGTTTAATGAGTTATAGAATTATCATTCAATTCAATTGTAATTATTTAAATGTTGTTATTAAATTTAGTGATCTTAGATGTCTAGATACTACTAATGGTCTACTATATGACTACAAGGATAGGTTCATGAGCTAGGTTTTATTTTGACTTGAGAAATTGGGAAAGATGGATGAAAAAAAAGAGAGAAATTGACATAATAAATTTAAATTTTAAACTGAGCTTTGATAAAATTTTGATGCTTTGAGTCATTTTTTTATATACTTGATTTAAAGTGTTAATTGCTTATCATTTATTGAATTTGATTTAATTATTGATTTGACTGATAATCAGTTTCAACTTCTTGTTCAATCATTACTTTATCGATTGATTTTGACTCTTTGATTTAGTTGGCAATTGTCATCTTTATTGCAATGTGTTAGTCTTTTTGACTATGCTATTTGATATTGACTCGATCATTTTTAGATATTCTTGATCTTTGTGATTTTTATCTTTCCTAATTGACTTGTCATAATCCTATTTTGTTTTGATGAATGACATTAATATTTGTGATGATTAAAGGCATTAAAAACATTCAAATTAGTCTTGGATTATGTTTAATTTCATTAATGTCTTTGATTTTGGTTTGAAACTTGTATGACATTAAAGGATGATGAATACCAAGTCATGGATTTGATTTAGGAAGGAAATTTAATAAGGGAACAACCCACCATGGTCATGACATTATTTTAAATGTTGGGTTTCGCTTATGACTTTAGTTTATGACATTGGCTCACCACTCGATGTAAATGGGTCAAGACTCTTCCAACCCTATTTAGATTCTTTATTTATCACTTTGCTTGTATGTTTGAAATCCTTGCACTTTGGGGAGACTCTACCAAATTTCATGCATGGAGACCAAGGGATATGGTGAAGTAGTTAGAGGCACGATCTTCCTTCATAATTTGAACTATAATTTAGTTTTCCTTATTGTCCATGCAAGGGGTTTTATGGAGTCATCTAGTGGTCTAACTTGGTTTAAATGGGTCGACCAGTTTCTCTTACTACATGATGATTCATTCTTGCATTGGTATTAGTTGTTTTGGGAAAACTTGGAAGCCTATTTTGGAAGGCAAAAGAAGCTCTCTTATTTCATGCTTTAGTAGGAATTGAAGTAAGTATTATATTTGACTTTTTAGCTTGTGTTTTATAGATTGGCCTTATTCATTTGAATTGGTCTATTTTATAAAACTAAATGCAGTCATTTTATTATTCATTGGCATGTAAATAAGATTGTTTATGATGGCTTCAAATGATTAACAAAATCTTATAGGGTTCAAGTCATTTGTAGGTTTTTATATTTGTTTTCAATATAAATGGTGGCCATTAATACTTGGCCATATCATTCTATAAGTGATTTCTATGTGTATGATTTTTGAAGTCCATTTTATTATTATGGAGGTACATTATTGTTTAAGTTATGATGTTTCAAGGCCACAACTATGCATTATTTTTATTGGGTTTTGGATTGAGTAAGCTCTATTTAAATCTTATAAACCCTATATTTATACACTCAAGTCTTTAATAGGGTTGTTCTATTTTGTAAACCCAGGTGTGCATGATTTAGCTACGACCATGAATAAAAACTATGATATTTTCAACTTTTCATAATGTGTCAAATTTGTTATTAGGATTTGAGTAAAATAATATTTTATTATTATTTTGTTTTACATGGATTAAAAATTCCTAATTATAGGCTATGATTTTTTTTATCATTAAAGGTTTTGACTTATTTAGATAATTTTGTTTTAATCATTTGATTGGATTTCCAACCATGATGGGTTGACTTACATTTGATAATATTTGAAAATTTAACTTATTAAATCATTATGATTTCATTTTGATTTTTATATCATTATAGTTGGATAATGACATTTGACTCTTTATTCATTATTGATATACTATTTTGGTCAACTTTGGCTTGTGGCTTTATATTTTATGGTGTGGTCACTTATGTCAAGTTGTCATTTTTTAGATTGTAGAAGTTTATTTTATTTAGTGATATGAGTTCTAATTCTAGCTCATCTATGTTTGTTAAATTGGTATTTAATACATTATTTTAGTATAATTACATGGCATGCATTTGTGGATCATGTTATTTCAATAAATAAAATATGACTCACAAATCAAGAAGCCCAGAGGGATGAGTAGTAGTCTTGAATTTTTTGCCAAGTTAATGGATCTTGGTGAGATTGAATATGAATAAGTTGGTTTGTTTATTTTTTTTATTTGTTTGTTTATTTGTCGACTGTAGTGTGTTTTAGTTTTACTTCCTCCACCATTTCTTGGATTACCTGATCCACATCCAACTAATGGTTGGGGTGGTCTAGGGCCACTTATGGTTGGGCTCATTGGGATTGGTGAGATGGTTTTTTCCTTCATTGTAATATGTACAAAATATTATTGTTTTACTTCTAGATTATTGATTTTTCATAGTTGTATGTAAAATGAGTTGAATTATTATTGTATAATTAACTTCATTTAATTATATTGATCTTTATCAGTTATGTGATGCCAAATTAATATAATGTTTAATTTTCATAATTAGGTTAGTATATGTAAGTTAAATTATAATTATAAGTAGAGTTGATCATTTAAGATATCAAAGTATTCATTATATATCATTTACAATTATGATGTATGTTAATGTGAAATTTCATCTAGATGAGCTAAACTGATTCATTCACTAGTTTTATAATATGTGAGTTGAATATTTATTATATATAGACTCTTATTGAATTAAAAAATGTTATGATCAAATTGATTATTTGGATATATCTTTTAGAAGAGTTTGAACATGTTCACATAGTATTTTTAAATTATGAATAAGTTTTCATGAAGCTTTTATAATTTCTTATGACTATTCCATATTTTTAGTCTTCTAACTCTTGTGGATGGCATCAAGTTTATTGAATAGTGAAGTAAATAATTGTTTGCTTTTGAATTAGGTTGTTAATATTACTTAAGTGACTACATACATACATACATGAATAAACACACACACGTACGCGCGCGCGTGCGCACGCGCATGCACACACACACACACACACACACACACACACACACACACACACACACACACACACACACACACACACACACACACACACACACACACACACACACACACACACACACACACATATGTTGATCATTAAAATTTTAATAATGGTATTCCTTGATAAAAGACAAGTTTTTTTAATTGATATTCCTATATCCTTGTGTTAAGTCTTCATTTGAATACAATATAAACATAATACCTACATTAGGCTCTGAAGGGCTGAAATTTGTAAATTGATTCTATGTTGAAGATTTTTTCAAAGAACTTAAAAAGTGTGTAAAGTTTAATATCCTCTTAAGGATTATAATAAAATGCAATAATTTAAAATGGAAACCATTATATCATGCATTGAAGCGATAGGACTATTTTGGACTACCATGTATAATCACCTGGTAATTTTAGATTTTTCAATTGTAGTTAAGATTTAATTAATAATAGTCAAATCTTAGACATATGTTAAAGATAATTTAGAAAATAAGATTGTCAATGGTTAAGTCATTAAAATCATTAAATTCTAATGGTTGTTCCAATTAAGCCATGATGTGATTCAAGATCATATACTTCATACCTAGTATTAACTTAGAGAATAATAATTCAAGTCATTATACTTCATAACACTAAAAAAAATATTATAAGCCAATGATTGGAGTTATAATCATTATAATTGAATTGATCATGCTTATTAAGAGTTAAAAAAGAGAAATGTTTTGAAATCCTAAGGGCATTAAAAATTATGAAGTATTTAGTCTAAAGTATGTTGATCTAAGTTGAAGAATAATTCACTTAAGAAATGAGGTTAAATGGTAAACTCTCTATAAGTACATCTCATTCCTTGAAACAATGAGGTACTTCAAATAGTGTTGTTTTATGCATGTTTACATAACCTATTAGAGTTGACTAAACTTAATAAGTTTAGTAAACAAGCATGTCTTGGCCCATGCCATGAGACTAACCCCATAATGTAAAAAGGTAATACATTCCAAAATGGAATTTAAGAATGGTTGTTGAAACATCTCAAATATCTTAAAGAGTACACTTATACCTTTGATCTAATATTCTTAAGCTACCTACCAATAAGATGTCAATATCATACCTTTCTTGATTATGAACTTCATAAAATGTTCCAAATATTTGCATTACTTTTGGAAATAGTACTTTCCATGATCACTTCCTACTACCTATGATTTTTATAGATCTAGATTACATAAGCTTAGTATTATGTTCTTTTGTTGAGTTTATCTTACTTCTTACAACTATTTATTGAGCTTTTCTAACTTACCCATTGAGGTACCAACTATTTTATAGCATGTGTAGGTACTAGGGTAAGTGTATAAGTTAGTGATGAATTTAATAGGAATGCCACTTTGAAGTATATGGATAGGTGTGAATGATTGTTTGTACACCAACCCACTTATATCCAAATATTAAGCAGTTCAAATGCTTCATAATGAAGTCATTATTAATTTATAGATTTGGTCTAATTCTTGTGTTGGTTATGACATAGTTATGGATCTCTCTTCATTTTTTAATGCTAACCTCTAATTAAGTATTTGTACTGTGGTTGTTTATCTCAGTATTATAAAAAAAATTGGTTGTTATAAAAATAAAGGGTTGAGCCCACATATTGATAAAAGGCTTAAAGGAATGGAAAACAAGGGTCATGTGCACAAGTCATGTGGTTTAAGATATGGCAACAATTAACATTGTTAAGTATATGTGACTATATTTATGTGTCTATATATGAATGTAATACCTTTTATCTTATATTTATGTCTCAAATTCATTTCTTCTCTCTCTCTCTCTCTCTCTCTCTCTCTCTCTCTCTCTCTCTCTCTCTCTCTCTCTCTCTCTCTCTCTCTCTCTCTCTCTCTCTCTCTCTCTCTCTCTCTCTCTCTCTCTCTCTCTCTCTCTCTCTCTCTCTCTCTCACACACACACACACACACACACACACACATACCTATATAGTGATGCAAATGAAGACATTTTGGAAGAGGTATGGAAGGTAGTGTTATATCTCCATTCTTCTAATGTAAACCAGTGAACCCATATTTATTGTTTATAGGATGAAAAACAACATAGATAACCTTATAAGTATTTATTTACCATTTTATAGGATTTTTTTTATTATGTAACACCTCAATATTATACACTTAGCAAACTCAAACCCTAGTTTTTCATCTTAGTTCTACACATGACTTGATTTTGTAAGCCTCAAATCTACTCTAAATTTTTCCCCTTGGCATATCTCTTAGTTCAGCCAACCTTATATTGATGATGAAGACATCCCATATTACCTATAATTATTAAAAGGTACTTATATTACACTTCTATAAGTTCTAAACATGTGCCTTCTCTCCTTTTCCCTAGATACTAACATTCAGGATAGATAGTATTGTCAACATTATTGTTCTATCATGATGCAAGCATCCATTTCCCTAAAGTCATCTAATTTTCAAATGAAGCATATCACAATGGTAAGTATAAATGCTTTAATGTGATTTATCTCCCAATAGGATTATTATAAATACAATGTCAACCCTCATTCATTCCTTACCCAGTAATCATACCAAAAGAGCACTCAAGTTGCCAAAAGCTTTCCTATTATGGCCTATTCTAATATCAATTAAAGGATAAACCCAAATATAGGTATAAAGTACTAAATGAGTAAATATAAGGTCAAATTTTCTAAGTTATAAGCTAGGTCACTATTTTACTTGATTTACACACATTACAAGATTCACACACAAGCTAGCATGTATGGGAGAACTACATGAATATGAGGCCTTATTTAAGAGTATTGGATATGTAGGCAGTTCCCTTTGATAGTGAGGTCATTAAGGGTTAGTCAAAACCATGTGCCCACTTACCCATTTCCCCAAGGTCATATTGAATATGATTGACATTTCACTAGGAGAAATAATCCATGACCCAAATCTAAATGCACTAGAGTGAAGGTGAAGCCAAACCCAGAAGAATCTAGGTGGTCGTATCCTATTTCAACAAGTATTATATATATGACACTAGAATCGACATAACTATCCCAAGTTGATACAACTGTCAAGAGAGCTAGATGCACTAGATCTAGAAGCTAACAACTAATTTATAACTATCTTCTTACCTATGCCAAATCCAAGACTATGTTAGCATATAAAATAAATAAGTACTCTATTTTATGTCATTTATATATATCATAGTTTTAATTTCAATTTACATCCAATATTAGTTTTATAAATTTAACATATGGTACATATGATTTTAACTCATTAATTAACCTATTTTTGATATGTTTTAGATTGAGGTAAAAGTAGGTTTTGAAGGGGCCCCGAAACCCTTTAACAGAGAGCAAAATAAGAACAACTAAGCCCACAGGCAACGCCTAAAAAACACTACAGTGAGGTAGCAAAAATAGGTTTTGAATGGTCCTGAAACCATAAGAGACACATCCAGACAAAACCCAGAAACAGAAGTCTGGTGGTACAACAAACAAAAGAAGAACAAAGATCAGTATCAGTTTCTTAACCAATAAGAAGGACTAGATTATTCATCCAGTTCCAGTATCAAGTTCATGGCTTCTTTTCCTTTCAAAGCAGTTTCCTGGGTGGTAACCTCCAACAAAGCTCCTTTTTGTGTATCTTTCTTTCTGGAACTTTGCCTTGTCCTTTTGCTGGGACCCTCTAGTGCTTTGGTCTCCTCATTGGCTCATTTACCTATATTGATAGCAGCTGCACAAATGTTGGATGTTACTTCCTCCATTTTCTTTCTGTTGTCCTTTATTAGTTCCCAGAGGTTGTTTTCGTAAGCTTTGAGCTTGACAGGGATCTCGCTTAACTAATTTTCCATGTTGTTTACTTTGTTCCAAGCAGCTTTCAGAGAATCTTCCAAAGTTTCCACTTTTCTCTTGAGATCAATGATCTCCCTACACAACCAGGAATCTAATTGGGAAGAAGACTCAGTTTTACAGTTAACCCAAGTCATAGGAGTGTGTATTTCATCATTTCGATTCTTCCCTCTCCAATCCTCAGACTTTTTATTGGGGCTATTCCTAGCTTCTTCAAGGAAGTCTTCTTGACTCTTTTGTTCCCGCTCATTGATTCCATCTTGAATTTCCATCTCCATGTTTTGAATATCTTCCTGGACAGAGATTTCCTTTTCATTCTTAGAAGTTGGGTCCTCACCAAGATCTTCCTGGACAATGTCATCCTCTACCACTTTCTGGTTTTCCTCCATCTCTTCTATTCTGGTAGTAGTTTCCTCCTCTGTATTGACTTTATCTTTTTCAATTTCCTCAGATCCTTCTTCATCATTACTAGAGTTGGTGTCCCAACTCTCAGTTCCATCTTCTTCCTCCAGTTTTTCCTCCTTAAGTTCTTCAATTCTCTCTCGATCCCTTTCTTCTTCTACATTCTGTTTATTAGGACTAGGGGTCTTAATTTTTCCTCTTCTGCTTACATTTTCATTCTTTTTATTCCCTGACAACTTATTTTTCCCCTATTTGGGATACTTAACTAGTGCCCTATTCTTGCAATAGCCTTCAATAAGCAGAATAAGGCCTTCGTGAAGAATAGGGCACAAATCCTTTTTCCTATGAGCATAAAGGCTTTGATTCAGGGAGTAGTGAAGATAGAAAGGAAAAGACAAGCTAACCTTATGCCTGAAGTGATTGAGGAAGACAAAATGGAACTTATGCACTCATTTGCTTCTTCCGTCCAGGATGAAGTACTCCCTTATACAGCTTAGGACGTCCCTCCAAATCCCTTTAATCTGATCCAGCTCATAAAAATCCCCATTTTTGACCAACTTCTGCTCCTCCTCATCCGTTTTGGGGAACTTACAAAATGCCTCATTTGAAATGCTGGTCTACTTTGAAAATTTGATTCCTTCCATTGACAACCCTATAACCTTAGCAAGAAAATCCTCAGTTAAATTTACAGTTATACCATGCCGGGTGACCTTGTCATCAGACCAATTTTTGAAGAAGGCCGTCGTGATATGCGATTTAGAGTTATGGAGTCTTTCCATGTAGCTCATTACATTTCCTTTCTGCAAAATTCTCCAGACTTGATGTTTCTCTCTCCATTCTGCACAGCTCTTGGGCTCCTGTTTACGGGGTTCTCCCTTCCTTTCACGTGCCATACTCATTTTCTTTGAATCCCAATTACTGCAGATATTACCCTGGATCCTCCTGCTGTCAAGTTGATTGGGACATCGACTTTGTTTATGGCTTTTCAGGATCCGCTTCTCCCTCTTGAGGGCCTTACTCTTTAATAATTGGGTTCCTTTCCCCATGCTGCCACTCCTCCTACTCATTAAGATTTTATTACACTCCAATCCTACCTTCTTTCGCATGTGTGGCATCGAGAAGAATGATCGCCCTTAAATCCACGTTCCTTACTAAGGTTTCATCCCACCTCACTTTTTGCCCTTCCCAGATAACACAATTAGCAAGCCAATCTGCAACACCATTGGCTTCACGGTAGGTATGGGTGATTTTTATTTCTTTAAATTTATTCAAAAGAGTTTTCATCTCCTTTACCTTATCCTCTATGGTCCAAGACACAGTATTCTTATTATTAAGGATATTTATAACATTTAAAGAGTCCCCTTCAAGCCACAATTTGGAATATCCTGAGTCCACAGCTAATTTAAGGGTTTGGAGGGCAGTTGTAGCTTCGGCAATGTGGTAGTTAGATATACCAATGGGAATTGCAATAGCATCAATAACCATTCCCACAAGGTTTCTCAGAACACCACCACAACCAGCATTTCCTGGGTTCCCTTTTGCTGCACCATCAAATTTACCTTTAATCCAATCTTGGGGTGGACTAATCCAAGTAACACCTGATCTAGGGTTATCAGGTTTACTGAGAATAAAATCCTTCCTCAGGGGATTATCCACATTGAGATTAGAGCTTAGATTTTTTTGAGAAGAAAAATTTTCCTTTAGAGCTCTAATGATGTTCTGGCCAACCACCCATCCAGGGAGCTCTTTGTTTCTGAATATTCAGTTATTTCTTTCCTTCCATATTCCCCACCAGATATGGGGAAGAGTAATTTTCCATAAGAAGAGAACTTCAAGATTCTTTGAAGGGCAATACCAGCTTTTGAGAGAAAGTTCAACATTTTTTTGATGAATCCATGTAATGCCCCACAGATTGAGAACCTCCTTCCAAACAAGCTGAGTGAATGAACAATTCACAAACAGATGATCTCTATCTTCAAGGTCTCTCTTACACAGAATACACCTGTTAACAATATTGATTCCATGTTTCTGTAAATTATCCAGAGTCAAAATTTTATTTTGGAGAAGGGTCCAGAAAAAGAACATGATTTTAGGAATGAGCCCCTTAATCCAGGCTCTTGTCCATAATGGTTTTCTACCATTTCCCTTGGAGATGAAGATGGAAGAGACTTTAAACTGTCCACTTGGCTCCTGATACCAAACAATTTTATCTTCTTGATTAGGATATAGGGATATAGCATTTAGGGATAATTGAATATCCTTGAGATCTTGATCATAGTCAGTGAGGTTTACCCAAGTGTTGTTCTGCCAGTATTGATTAACCATTATGCCCACTCTTTGTTTACATCTTTCTATAACATCTTTATCTTGGATTTCTTCTTGTAAGGGTTTACCTCTTACCCAAATATCTTCCTAGAATTTCACCTTTTTACCATTACCTACTTTCCATGAACTTCCTTCTTCAAGAACATGTTTTGTTCCCTGGACTGCCCCCCAAATAGCAGATGGATGAGAAATATCTGGAGTAGTAAAGAAGTCATGAAGTGACTGTGCCTTAAATAAATACTTATGCTTCCATATTTTACTCCATTCTTTATTTTCCTGATAGACCCTCCATCCCTATTTAGCTAAAAGGGCAGTGTTCATACTTCTTATTTTCCTTATACCAAGTCCACCATCCTTAACCAGTTTGCAAATGTTATCCCATGCAATAAGAGGCATTCTCCTTTTCTCCTCAGAACCTGACCAAAGAAAGTTTCTTTGGATTTTTTCAATTGCCTCAACAAATTTAGAGGGGATTTTGAAAAGACTCAAAGCATATGTAGGTATACTTTGAAGACTTGCTTTGAGGAGAGTTAACTTTCCTCCTTGGCTAAGAAGATAGCCTTTCCATCCCGCTAACTTCTTACTAAATTTATTAATAAGACCTTCCCAAAAAGCTTCAGGGGCTTTCAATCCAAAAGGGAGACCAAGGTATATGGAAGGAAAAGAGCCTATAGAGCAATCAAGAATTCTAGCAATTTTGTTATGTCTATAAACAGGGGTATTAGTAAAGAAAACTGCACTTTTATTCCAGTTTATCAGTTGTCCAGAGGCTAAGGTATACAGATTAATTGCTTCCTTAAGAGTTCTTGCTTCAGTAACTTCAGACTGTCCCATGAAAATAGTATCGTCCACAAATTGACCATGGGAGCAAGTTAAAGGATGCGAAGAGGGTCTCAGACCTTTATACTGACTTCTATGAACCAAGTCCCCAAGGTATCATCCCATACTATCTGCCATGATAATAAATATAATAGGGGATATAGGATCCCCTTGTCTTAATCCCCTAGACGGATTGAAAAAATGAGATGAGGTCCCATTTACCAACACAGCTATAGAAGTAGTAGATATCAACTGTTTGATAATATCAACCACTCTTTGTTTAAATCCAAAGGCAATAAGGCTTTTAGAAAGGAAATGACAATCCACCCTGTCATATGCTTTAGCTATATCCACTTTCATTAAGAACCCCTCAGTGTTGGATTTGAGAAGTGAATGAATATTCTCATGCGCCGTTATAACTGAGTTGAGGATTTGTCTGCTAGGAATGAATCCATTTTGCTGATCAGCAATTATCGAAGGGATCACAAGGATTAGTTTGGTCGTAAGTACTTTGGAGATTATCTTATAGAGAGAGTTGCACAAACTTATCGGCCTGAACTGATCAGGGCTATCCGCACCTGCTTTCTTCGGAATAAGGCATAGAAAAGTGGCATTAATTTCCTTCAACATCTATTTAGCTCCAAAAAACTCCACCACGTTACTGACATCCTTTCCTATAAATTTCCAGAGCTTTTGAAAAAAGAACATGGGGAAACCATCTGGTCTAGGAGCTTTTTCTCCTCCAAGAGATCTTACAGCTTTAAAGATTTCCTCCTCCTTAGGTATAGAACATAACATATTATTCTGCTCCTTCGTGATCAATGGGGGAATCACTCGTAGAATATCAGCCTGACTTTTCAAGTCGATGTTTCTATCTGCCTTCATCAGGGAGGAGAAAAATGAAATCATTTCCTCCTTAATTTCCTTTTCCTCTGTTATCTTCTGAGCTCCTTTTTTCAAATGATGAATATGTGTTTTCACTCTGTGTTTCAAAGTGGAGAGGTGGAAAAACTTAGTATTTTTATCTCCTTCTTTTAACCATTGCACCCTTGATCTTTGTCTCCAATAAATTTCCTCCTTAGTTATTATGTCTTGGTACTGTACCAATTGTTCGCTTTCTTCTCTTTGGGATTCAGAAGTATATCCATATTGTTGGATTTTTTCCTGTATTCTTCTGATATTCTCCTTGATGATCTTCTTTTTCACAAAAATATTTCCAAAACAATCCTTATTCCATTTCTTAACTTTCTTTTTAACATTTTTGAGTTTGGAAACAACTCGAAAGAGAGTTGATCCCTCTATAGAGATATTCCACCACTCTTTTATTTTGTCTTCAAACTGTGGATGCTGCAGCCACATCTTTTCAAATCTGAATGGATGATTCTTTTCTTGGTTTAGTTTATCTGCTAAGAATATTAGAGGGAAATGATCTGAGCCTATTATGTGATGTGCTTCCAACTTGCAATTATAGTCTTTTATCCAGTTTGGGGAGATGAGAGCCCTATCAAGCTTGGCTTGTATGCATTCCTTGTTCAGTCTCTTATTGCTCCTATTTTTGATATGTTATTCACCCTTGTGACATAATATTTATATATCCTTAGAACTATATAATAAAGTATGAATCCATAATCCAAAGTACGATTAAACATTTGGTGAACCTAACCTGTGTGAATCTAAAATTCTCTAATTCCTATAGTTTTAAAATAGTTAGGGTTTTAGATTGATGTACTTTTTCATTTTTTATTGGTACTATTTTGCATGTAACCTAGGCATAGCCCTAGATTGGGGGGTGTGTCTATTGAACATATTAACCTTCTCCTCAACCCATTTAGGATGTCTAAAACTAATGAGGGATATCATACCTCGGATGATGATGAAACCCATGTTGATAATTTAAAAACTCTATGGTTATCATAGAATAAATATTTGATAATGAAAATTTGGAAACAAATGACAATGACCAAGTGCATGCAATTGAAATGTTTCATGACTACATTCAACAAAACCCTAAAGATACTAATAAAATAATTAAAACTATACTTGAAGCTAAAAATGCAAAAACTTTGATGGATACATCCCTCCCCTTAAACACATTACAACTTAATCCACCTAATGAGGGAAAAAATCATGTGTTCTAACCATTATTCCTTGATACCACTATAGATATATCTATTATGAACTTACCTATTATTTCAACACAAATATCTGTTTCAATGCCTATTACTAATAAAAACATGTTTCCATCCCCTTTGGTGACTACTCAACTTGCTAATCAAAATCCCACTAGGCTTATAGTTCAATCACTCCTTCAAGTCATAAAGACCTTGTAGGACAAGGTTACAAACATTAAAAAAAAGGATTCAAAATCTTCACATGCTATAGATTTACAAGATGTGTTGCATAACTCTATTGTAATTTAGATCTATTTTCACCCTTTTCCAGCTATATTTGTTATACCTATGTACACATTTTATGATGGAAAGGGTGATCCTAAACAACATATTCAAACCTTCTATGCAACATGCCTTGATTATACTTCAAATGAAAAACATTTGTCCAAATTATTTCCAAGGATCCTCAAGGCCAATGCTTTGAGGTGGTCTTTTGACTTACCTCTCCAATATATGAAAAAATTCAAACCTATTTTAGATCATTTTTTGGCACACTTTTCTATTAACATTACCAAAAAAAAATTTATGCTCAAATTTGAAAGATCAAACAAGGAACCAATAGACCATTCAATGAATATGTCTTCATATATAAGACAATGCTAGCCAAAATGACCAATACTATGGCATAACAAGACTTTCAAGACACATTTAAGTAAAGTTTTCTTTCTCCTTTACATGAGTCCATTGTTTTCAAAAAGTTTCACGCTTTTAATGAGTTATTCCATCTTGTGTGGGACCACAAAATGAATCTTATGTCATTGAATAAGATTAATTATGTAGAAAACACACCATCTACATTTACATCTAGGAAAAAATTTATAATTAAACCAAAATATAAGGTCAAACATCCTAAGCCTAAGAAGGAAACAACCACCATAATTAACACAATTACAAAACAACCTAATTGGCTTATCTTATCTAATGCACCAAGGATATAATTTACAAATTTACCTGAGCCTTTTGCTTCATTACTCTCATGGTTTTTAGAGTTTCATCTTACATATCTCCCTCCTCCTAAAGAGGTTGATGTAAATAGACCAATACCTAAAATATATGATGAAAATTATTATTGTGACTATCACCAAGACCCTGGGCATTCTATAAACATATGTTTTAAATTTAATCATAAGATACAAGACCTCATAGATCAGAAATAGATTACATTTGACAATCCTCCAAAGGAATTTGGTTCAAAAACTAGTGATCATCATAAACAAAAAATATTTAATAATCATTTGTAAGACCATTCCAATAAGGAACCAAAAATTCAAATGGTAGACAATGAACATCATCCTCCATCATATTATGGACACCCACTAGATGGGGTAAATGGTACTTACATGATACATATACCTCTTATGGTTCAGAAATATTTCATTTCCTTTGATGATAGTGAAATGAAGGATGATGAATTTGATCCTCATTCTATATTCATTTGAGAATACCTTGATAAACACTACATACATAGTGTTATGATTGATAATGGTGAAATAGAAAATGATTTTACCATGACATTACTTTTGCATTTGGGTTATACTCACAATCATTTACACCACTCTACTAGATTAGCCTGAACATTCAATGGGACCTCCTAGAAAGTTCTTGGAAAGATTGATCTACCTTTATAGGTTGGTCTTACACATGTGAAATTTAGTTAAAACTTATACATGTGTCTTTGACATGTTTTTGGTATGACTTTGGATACACACTTTTCAAGTAATACCTTTTATAGTGCATGGGTGTATCAAGTACATTCATGCCAATCAAGTGATTATAGTTTTTGGTATTCCATATGAGCATCCTCTTGAAAAATATAAATTCATACCCAGGTAGTTAATTAAAAAACTTGTTAAGGCTAATACTCTATAAAAGGGTAAGCATCAATCAATCCCATTTACTAGGTAGCTAGTACTTGAGAGACCCTTACATTAGAGATAGACAATGGGTTCCATGGAATTATCATCATCTATGAACTATATTCAGATATCCAGAGCACCTAAACATGTTCCCACTATTTTTATTCCAAATAAACCATAAATTAAAAAGATATGGATTTCATTAATCCTTATTCCTTTTATTAGTACTTCACAACTTCAAAGTCCTATTATACATATGTCGAGCATCACATTTACTATAGTGATAAAAATTTCACCTATACATGCTCTTTAGTAGTACTACTATTTTATTACACTAGGTTCTGATTAGGGAGATACCTATGATCACCCTTTGGATGTGTTCATAGGATTATATTTTCATCTTCAAAAATACCAAAAAATAAAAAAAACATGTAAAATTTCAAAAACATGTTTGATACGTACATGTTTTATTGGCCCCTTGGCATCTATGTGTTAGCTTCATGTTGAGGAATAACATAACATTTACTCTTATATACACATACCTGGGCATACAAAGATACATGATATACTTACAAGTGTTGGTATTTCCCTCTACTCATGTCACCAATATGTTAGGGACATCCATCTTCTATGATCTTGATACACACATGTTATATGATTCAATGATCACTCTATATTATCATGTTAGAAAATAAATATGTACTTATACACACCTATTATCCATGATTATACAATACATAGGGTACTTGATATTCTATGTACTTGATGTTTTTTTATAAAAAAATCAATCCATGGACCACTATGACATGTTTATGCTTGTTACTTATGATTTTCCTTTACACACTTCCTTGAGTGTTTTCCCTTGTTATTATCTTGAATTTTTGAGCATTTGAATATGATCCATTATATGTGTACCTTATACCTATGTTTTATTTCTTTGACATTTTTAATATGTCATTACTTTTTGTATGGACATTTGAATATTTCATTCCTTTATTTTGTGTACATTTGAATAAGTCATGTCCATTAAATTTTATGGTATTTAAACATGCCCCTTATTTATGGTCTCCTTGGACCATTGATTTTTAACTTGATTTTGAGTGCTCTTGTGTGTTTGACTATTTGATTTTTAAGATTATATTGTTACTATCTAGAAGTTTTCATGATATTTATCATGCATATTAGACTTACATGTGATCACATTGGTTCTATGTGATTCAATGATACATTCACCTAGACATTTTCCCTTATATATGCTACATGGTTACATTCATATATTTATAGTTGTATTACCATTTTGAGGAGAGGTAACTTCTAGGTAATATTTTTCCCTCACCTCAAAGTTTGGGAATATTAGTGGGGGCATGCTTGGGAAGCATGTTCTCTACACTTTTCAAAGTTGTCAGATATCAATGTGGGCATGCCATATGTACATGGCTTCCACACATTCCCAATTTTTAGATTATAATGGATGCATACCTTGGAAGCATGTTATCCACATTTTTACTTATATAATTTTCATATTTCTCCATATATAGTGGGGTAATGATTTCAAATCATGTCTTCCAAACTTACACAATTTTTCAAATTGGCTAAAACACATAGTTATATGATTCTAATACACATTTGTGATAGAACTTTATACATGGTATCATTGTTACACATGGTTTTAGTATGAGACATATATAAGGTGAATATTATGTAACATTTTCCTAATATTGCAAAGTTCAAATCAATATCATATTCCAAAACTATTGCATGTATTGATACCCTACAGACTTTTACAAACTTTAGCAAGCCAATCTAATGTAATAGTTGGCTCACTTGTGGTATGTTTGGGGTGATTTAATAAATCAATCTTGCCAATTTTTTATTTTGTACTTGATCATACAAACTCACCAAGTTATAATTATCATTCAATTTCATAGTTTAGCTAATCTCAATTGCTAGGTGGAAACTCACTTTTACTCCAAATTTGGGGGCATGGGCCTTCCAACATCTCTTTATTTCTCTCTCTCTCTCTCTCTATCTCCTTGGATATATTAACTTTTAAAGATTTATCTATATTTATCATAGTTTTAGTTTCAAAGTCTTACAATGATACATTTTTTACAAAAATAACTTGCTAATAAGCAAGATGGTTATATTGAGACACATGTATACTTGTAAACCTTACTCTTTCAATTTTAATGTATTTAAATTACTTTTAGCCTAGTTTATATGCACTGATTATATACTATAACATGCTCTTAGTTATGGGTTACTTACTAGAAAAACATTCAAATTCAACTCCATAAAATCACTCAAACTCAACTCAAGTAAAGACAAGGTGTGTTTACATACCTAAGTACTTATTCCTTTCCTTTAAACTAGTAATTCCATTACTAGATTAAAAGGGGGAAATGTAGATGATATTTTGTGATTATGTATCACCTTAGTATTTTACACTTAGAAAACTTAGACCATGGCTATTCCTCTTAGTTATAGACATGCCTTGCTTCCACAAGCCTCGAATCTACTCTATCTTATCCCCCTTGGCCTATATCTTATTATAACTAGCCTTATATTGATATCATCTTTAAAAACTTCTCAAAATGTACTTATATTACACCTCTACAAGTTTTCAGCATGTGCATACACTTTTTGTCCCTAGACACTAATGTTTAGGATAGATAATAGTGTCAACATTACTCAACTATCTTGATGCAAGTTTCTAGTGACCTAAATTCATCTAATGTGTAAATGAAACCTATCAAAATGGTTAGCCTAATTGATTTAATGTGATTTATCTCTTGATAGAATTGGTATAAATATAATATCAACCCTCATTCATCCCTCACCTAGTAATCAAATGAAAAGAGCACTCAAGTTACCAAAGCTTTTCTATTCTCCCCTATTATGATATTATACCAAGTAATAACCTAGATATAGGTTTTAAATACTAAAATATTGGTAATAAAGTCATATTTATTAAGTTACAAGATGAGTCACTATTATACTTGATTTACACAGATCACAAGTCAAAATATAGGGTATAACTACATGAGTCTAAGGTCCTCTTCTGGAGTATTGGATATGTAATCATGATTAATAGTGAGGTCATTATGGGGTAGATCAACAATGTGTTCTCACTGACCAATTTCCCCAAGGACACATTAAAGACGAAAATCTAGGGTTTTTACATTTCACTAGGAGCAATAATCCATGACTTAGATTTGAATATACTAGAGTGAAGGTGAAGCCAAACCCAAAAGCATCCAATGGTCACATACTATTTTAGTGAATATTTTGTATAAGATAGTAACATCAACCTTAGACACTTGCATCAACATAACTATCCCAAGATGATGCAACTATCCAAAAAACTAGAGGTAGTAAATCCCTAATCTGACAACTAATCTAAAACTATCTTCCTACCTACTTTCTACTGATATCAAATATAACACTATGTTAACATTAGAAATAGTTAAGTACTCTCTTTTATGTCATGAGTGTTATATAACCATAACAATGGTATAAGTATATCCTATAAAATAGGATGGTGTATAAATAATAAACCCATAATAAAAGTCATAAGTGTAACAATAATAACAAATGAAACAAAAATATTCTATGGTGAATTCATCACCCTATAATATAATCTAACATTATCCCCCTTAATTCATCATATCTTGAAGTGAATGGGAGAGAAATTCTCTAAATTCCTCAAATTAATCATGTAGAATTTAATTGGTGAAGACATTTTGATGTTATTCTTCTATTGGAAAATTTTGGAGTTAGATGTTGTGATACTATACATATTCGTATATGAAATAGAATTGCACCTAAAAATTATTTATGAATTCATGAAATAGTATATTTTGAATAATTTTAATAACACCCTCATTGTCACAATACATGATGTTATATTTATTCTATGGTACTTCACAATATTTCTAATATGCAACATAACCATATCACTTCATAGACAATTCCTCCTTTAGCATGATATTTTGCTTCAGTAGAAGATCAAGAAAAAAAGTTTTATTTATTTTTCCCTCAAGATATAGGACCAAATCCCAAAAACAACACATATCTTGAAGTGAATTTTCTATCATCAATATTTCCTACATGATCTAAGTCTGAATATCCTATCAATAAGAAATTATCATTCTTCTTGTATTCTAGGCCAAAGTCCATTATACCCTTGATATATCTTAGTATCCACTTTGATATTTTATAGTGAGACATATTTGGATCCTGCATGAACTATGATATACAGTTGACAACATAAATGATGTCTACCCTAATATATGTCAAGTAAATAAGACTTTCAATCAACTGTCAATATAGAGTTGTATTTATTGCAATGATGGATCTGTATGAGACAACTGAAGTCTTATCTCAATAGGTGTATAAGTTGGATTATTGTCCATCATAAAAAATTTATTAATCATTATCTTGTCATATTTCATCTAGGATACAAATATGTGGTGTTTATTTTTCCATACTTTTAATCCAAGACAATAATGTATAAGTTAAAGGTCTATCATGTTGAATGATTGATTGAGATCTTTCTTAGTTGCATCAATCATCTTCACTAAACTACTAGTGATGACTAGATAATAAACATACACCAAAATAATCACAATCTTCCCCATTTCTATTTGAGGTAGATATTTGGACAATAAAAATTCCTCTGGAATACATGTTGAATGAGATGTTTATCGATTTTTATGTACCAGGATCAGGGATCTTATTTGAGAGTATATAGATATTTGATGAGTTTAAATACTTTTACTTCATTACCAAGAGAAAAAAAACATTTTATTTATGTCATGTAAACTGTTTTATTTTATATATCCATTGATAAAGGCACTCTTTTCATCCATTTGGTGAATCCTCCATCCAAATTATGTATCTAGATAAATTATCATTCTGATAGTCTTGATCTTGGTCATAGGAGACAATGTTTCCTCATAATATATGATTTCCTTTTGTGCATATCAATTTTATTTGAGTTGTGCCTTGTGCTTTTCAATACTATATACTTTGTATTTAGTTTTAAATACCCATTTATATTCAATTAGATTTTTCCCAGGTGTAAGATCTTCAAGCTGCCATGTTTTATGTTTCATCAGTGATTGAAATTTTGAATTCATAGCATCCTTCCAAGGTTTAGATTATATGAATTATTAAAATATAGAGGGTTATACTAATTCTATAAATGTACTCATTAGGGCCAGATTGGTCTTATTTTGAGTTATCCTGCAAGCCCATGGTCTAGTAGTTGATGTGTTTGGAACTCTATCTAGTTTATAATCTCTTAAAGTAATTATATACCATTTAGGCATATTTTTCACTATTATTATGGGTGGATTTACATTATTATACTAATCATCCCCATCGTCATGGTCACCATTAGTATTGTCATGATCTTATGAATTATTTAGAGGTTTACTACTAAATTAAGTAATTTTGTGGAAGGTAAAATGGTTTTACATTTATCATCAAACTTTACATCTTTGATTATGGATATTTTACTTATTTTAGGATCCATAATTATGTAGGCTAATGAATCTTCATTGTCTACTAATAATATGTAAGTCATGGATTTATTGTCCAGTTTCTCTCTTATTTTTAGGAACATGCATATAAGCCTTACATACAAAAGCTTGAATATGAGAAATGGAAGGTTTATGACTTGTCCAAGATTCATGTAGATTCATATTATAAAGTGCTATAGTGGGTGACATGTTTAAAAAATATACTATTTTTTAATTGCTTTCACCCAATATGTTTATGCCAAATTTAATCTTTAGTCATGTAACTTACCATTTCCATGATAGTATGATTTTGTCTTTATAAAACACCATTATGTTGAGGAGTGTATGGTGGAGTCCTCTATAAATTAATTCCATGTTATTTAAAATAAGTAAAAAATTCATTACTAGTGTATTCTCCCCCTCGATCTACATGGAGAGCCTTAATTTTATGATCAATTTCTAGCACTACTTCAAAATCTTTGAAAGTAATAAAATATTGGTTTTTAGTCTTTAGAAAATAAAATCACATATTTTAGGAGTTTTAATTAATAAAAACATGAAATATTGAAACCCATAATGACTAGGTCTCATTGGTTCGCATGGATCAGTATGCACCAAATCTAACTTTATAGATGCTCTTGAGGTACTTTACCCAAAATATGTCTGATGTTATTTTTTAGTGAGATAATTAGGGCAAAGGTCTATATTTTTATTTAACTATAGAATTACATGGACCATGATGTGATGAATTATGATTTTAGGCATCAAAAACTAACATGACCATATCTATGATGCCACAGATTGGCCAAGTCTAAATCCTTAAATATAAGTGATTGATTATTTGACTCAACAAAGCCAATTTGGAACATTTTCCCAATGCCTAAAGCTAGTGAAATAAATTTAGAGTGTTTTAACTTATATTTGATCATATGCATATTTTCCCATGTTTAATATCAAAATAAACCTTTGGGTTATGCTCAAGTAACTGATTGATAGAGAGTAGGTTTTTAGTGTGTTTGGGAACATATAAGACAAAAAATATTATAAGCATTTTATCCAAGTGGTAATTATATATTCCCAATGCCTTAAACATGATAAGATGAATCATCACCCAAATAAACATGATTTTTCAAATAAATATCATTCATACTATAGAACTAATCTTGTCTTCTAGTCATGCATCAAGTTACACTAGAGTCAACATACCAAATATAACTTTATGACATTGATTCTTCATGAGACTGAGAGGCATAGAGGAAGTCCTCATCAGAGTATCTTCTTGTTCATCAAATTTGATTTTCTAATTGGATTTATTCTTATAATTACCTTTGTTATATCCTTATCCTTTGTGTGAATATGATGATGGCTAGTTATTGGGCTTCTTGTTACTTGAAGAGCCATATGTAAATGATTTATACCAACAATCCTTTAGGTCATATCCTTTATTTCCATAAATAATGCAAAAAAAAATTTGTTTATCCCCTTAGAAATTATTATATTGACCTTGATTTTGTTTAGAAGACTTAATTTTTCTCTTTCATTTTTATTGATGAGAGGTGAGAGAATGTTCTTTTGATTCTTCTTCTTATGTATGCATAGAAGATTCTTATTGCAACATGTTTACAAAATTATCAAAAGATATAATAATATTCTATGATATTAAATGTAGTCATAAATATCCTATAGTATGGTGGTAGTGATCTCAAGACAATAGGGACAAGAGAGGTGTTTGTCACTTGTTCACCCAATGCTTAGAGTGAAGCCCTCAAGGTTACAACACATCATAGAAAAGCTTCTAATTTTTCACTGGACTTAAATTTAAGTGATTAAAGTTGAATCTACAAATGAAGAATGGTACCTTAAATTTTGGGATCTTAGACTATTTTGATCTTATCCAAATCATCTTTATCTATTATGGCCTCATAAATATGAGGTTGGTCCTCTTCAAATACCTCAAACATTATTATAAGTTTTACCTTCTAGTTTGATTTATCAAACTTATGTTGTTGATAAATGTCATTGGTATGTCGAGTGAGTATGTCATTGACAACAAGTTAAATGTCTTAAAATTCTAAATGTTTCCTAATTTTATTTTTCCCATCAGCATGTTTATTATCACATAGAAGTTGTGAGTCTCAAAAAAATAATTTTGGGCTTTTTTCATCCATTATAGAATGTGACCAAAGGTGATGGATTGGTTACTTATCACTATAGGTATTAAGTTATTCATTTTTATATAACATTATAACAATTTAATAAACATTTCTAAATACATTCCTTTCATATATACCCATCAGTATGTGGAATAAGCTTTCCCTTTCTATATACCTAACAGTACATGAAAGAAGTGTAAACATATGTGAAAGAGAATATTATATGTACCTAGACATTATTAAAAGAGGTTCAAATAGTCATTAACACATTATTAGATGTAATTTTGTATCATGGGAATAAATTCCTTATATACTTGGAATTTCCACCTATCAGGATTTACGCCTATCGATTGAATCGAATGGGTAAAGGAGGGATGGCTAAAAAAATATTTAACCTTACTTATTTTTGATGATTTTATAGGGCCAATTCCCAAATGTCATTCTTATATCTATGTTATTATATGTATGTTGTGACTTAATCAGGATGACTTTACCTATAAATTTGATTTAGAGGCATCGCTTACACCGAACACTATGATTGTGTAAAATGCACTATTTTTAAGTTTTTGCTTATTTGAATGTATTTACTTGAAAAAATGAAATATTACAGTGCTTATTGAAAATAAATGATTACAATATATGGAAAACACTAAATCTTCTTTACAAAATGATATCCCCCCTTTTTTAAAAAATTGGGCTCTCTGGCCTTTTAAGAAAAATTTGTTTTATGAGTTTTCTAGCCAAATTTAGCTAGTTACTACTAACTTTAGATACATTACCAAATATAGAATAATAGTTAAAAAAAATTCCTTCTAAAATTTATTTTGAGGAGATTTGAATATCTCACCTCCTCTTTGTTAAAAATAACCCTTACCAACCCACTTATGCATAATATCAAGTCTAGAAAAGATAAAACTAATATTTAAAGGATTAAAACTTCTTATTTATGAGCAAAACCATCCATTTTTTTAAATACCATGGGATTCACTAAATAGGTAGTTTTGATAAATATTTTATAGCAAAGGAATGCTTGGATAAGTGGTTTTATACCAAAAATTTAGCAAGGAAACTTTTTTAGGGTGGTTTTGAGGATTAAAATGGTGGTTTTGAATAAAATGAAAGTTGGTATGGTACCTTTATTCAAATAAAGAGATTATAAATGGATTTGTTTTTTTAATTCATATGCTGATAATAAAATGAAAATAATAACCTATTGACTAAGTGATAAATAGAGAATCATGTGATTTTTAAGACTTTGTTATGTATATATAATGGTACCTCTTCCAAGTCCATGCTTTTAAGAAATCAATCTATCAACTAAACTCCAAAAATAAACAATAGTACTAGGATGTTAGCTAGATTGAAGTTTTTTTCTTAAAAGCAAAACATCATCTAATATATTAGATATTTTTTTATTTTAGCCACTTTTTCTAATGTTATTAGTGGGTATGAAAGTAGGGAATGGAGCTGGGAAGAGGCAGATGCTCTTCAAGTTGTCTCAGTTGCTTTGTCTTCTTCAAAAATCTCTAAAACTATCTTACATTAGATCTACACTCTCATAGGTTTAGAATCACATGATCTTATACCAAATTTGAGCATGAATATATTTTTTGTTCAAATAGTAACAAAATATTAAATGGGCTATTATATATCCATAATAATAGCACAACTATATCCTAGAAAATATGATGGTGCACAAACAATAAACCCAGAATAGAAGTCATGGGTGTAATAATAATAAAAATTGAAACAATAATATTCTATGGTGAATTAATCATCCTATAATATAATCTAACAAATTATATATCTAGTATAGTTTTACTTTTCATTAATAGCCTATCTCAATTTTATAAACTCAATATATGGTACATTTGAGTTTAGCATATTAATTGTCTTGTAGATCTGATATTCATCCTCATGCCCTATCATTTATATATCATAAATCCTATTTACACAATTAGGATTCCACAATAAAAATTATGTTTAACCAACCACCTCTATTTGATTATTATATTGAGGATTATATGGTAATTTATGAGCCAATTAAGTAACCAAAATTAATAATAATTAGTTTGAAAATTACTTGTAAATATAGGATCATAATAACTTACTATGATCTTGGGGGTACTATGTAGCTTTTTAATTACATCCATAAAAATAAGGACTATTTTACTAGATACAAATGATTGTGACATGGCATAAAAATGGGCATATTTTGTGATCTTTCCATGATTACCATGATAATTCTTTTACTATCCAACCTAGGCAATCATGTTATGAAATCCATGGAAACCTTCACTCACCTTTGGTTAGGAATAGCTAAAATCTGTGAAACTTAGGGTCTTAATTATCTAACCCTCATTATTTTTAAACACCATGCATACAAATAACAATTTATAGATATACCCTTTAAGTCATTACCAAAATAAATATTTCTTGATTGAATGATAAGTTTTGAAAAATAACGAATGCACCTTATTAGAGATGCATGGATCTCTATAAGGATCTTGGTTTTTATGGTAGAATTATCACACAAGTAAAACATATCTTTATACCATAAGGAATTCCATTTACACTCATATTTTTTTAAGACACTATAATCTTGTTAAATATTATAAATTAGATTAGGTGTATCCATATCATAATCCCATTTTGATATTACCTCATCCACCCAATCTGCCTACCATATGGTCATTACACATAATAATTCCTCTATGGATTCATCCCTCATATCTAGTGAATATGATACTAGATTATATTTTCCTTTCTTATATATGATTTCAAAGTCATTTTCCAACATTTAGTTACCCATATTTATTTTCCCTCATATGAAAACCTTTGTTCCAAGAAATAATTTATATTATCACAATCAATCTTCACCTTAAAGTGTTTGCCCATCAGATAAGGTATCCACCATTTGATTACATAAAGAAAAACCTTTATATACTTCTCATAGATAGGCTTTAGAAAATCATTACCCTTTATCTATTGAATCTCACGTGTAATGGGTCTCCCTTCCTCAATGAGTGTATTTATATAAAATTTCACTTGAGTGAAATGAGTGTCACTTGAGACAACCCATCCCTAGCTTAGCCATAAACATATCTTAGGGTCTCTTTATACACATATATAGATTTTGTGTGGACCTTTACACATATCTAGACATCTCAAAATTAGTCCTAGATCCTCCCCTATGGATCTAGGCCCTTAGTGCCTATATTTCTACCACCTGGATAATAGCATTTTAATTTGGACACTAATGCCCTACACTCATGTCCCACTTTTAGTGCTAATGTCCCTTTCCTAACTTCAACCCTAACATATATATTTTTAATTCCTAAGACACCTAGGGTTGGCCTAAACCTATCTAAAACCCTTCACAAGAACCATATTAGTATGTATGCATGAATTTTATCCCCTTATCCAGTAGATGGAAATGAGATATAAAATACATAAACAAGCTTAGAATTTTATCCCTATTCTACCCTACTTTTGCATACAGTCATTTATAGCCATCCCAAGCCTAAAATACATAGATTTTTAGTCTCAAGCCTCATTAAAATCACTCAAGTTGACACTCATACTAATATTCACTTGCACCAATCACTTATGTTGGAGAACTACATTGGGATTGATCCCTCATCAGAGTATTGGTATGTAGGTAAATCTCAAAATAATGGGGTGTTGAGGATGTCTATCCTACCTAATTAACTTCACACTTTTGTTACTTGTGAAACTAAAATAACATAATTAAACATATATCCAATTTTTGATTGTAAATCAATCAAAAATAGTGCACAAATAGTGAATTAGTGTTCATCTTTATAGGTACAGATAGGCCAGACTCAACCAAAGGTGCACCTAAAAGCTCATATAGTTATTTTATAAAGTATATTACAACTAAAAGTAGAACATTAGTGTCTGAACACTACTATATAAAGTATAATGCTATTATACAAAATGGATTCTGACACTTGGACCCTATTTTCAACCTTAGATCTCCTTCCACACCAATTTGTAGAATCCATCACATCCATCTTAGTTTTTAGCTAAGTACTTATTTATGTCATTCATTACTATTTTTATAAATATTAGATTAGGTCAATTCTTGCACAAATAAGTGGTTGTATTTATTACATATTTATACCTTGATTTACTATACTTAGACCCTTAAAAAAACCTAGGTCTTGTACTCCATAAACCCTAAAATTTAATTCATTTGGTGAACCTAACTTACTTAAAATACTACCCAAACCCTACCCCTAGATGTTATTAATGTTTATAGCCTTATTTTTCTAGTTTTCCTTGGTTGTGTTAGGATTTTTATATTTTATATATTCTGGTTTAGAATAACTTTTTCATTTTATTTACTATATGTCATCTTAAAAAGTTATATCTCTTCATTTAAGAAGTGTTAGGCTTATCATAAATCCTATGGATCATATTAAGATTACTTCCATTTGATATTATAACATGGACAAAAGACAAGTTAAAACCCCCATCATTGACCCTTCACACCCTAATTATGTGGAATTCAATCACAATACATTCAAAGATGAGAAATATAATCAAGATCAAAATGATACATAAGATGGGAAGCAGGGCACACTTCTCCCACTTAATAATGAAAATATTATATTCAATAAGGATGAGATTTTACAAAGTTTCAGAGATAGACTTTGATAATATCCCCATGATCATGCATATATTCTAGAATCAATAATAGAAATGAATAACAAATCCAATAATGGTCAATCCTCTACTCCCCTAGATGTTAACATTATTACACCTACTTTGGGGTGAACTAAGAATGTACAATAACCTATTTTAACTTGATAACATTAAACAACATAAAAACCTCCTATGCAAACTTACTCCTCTCCATATTCACAACCCCTTATGCATTATATACATTATTTTTAGGCTAAGGTATTACATCTGTAGTAGGGTGACAATAAGCCATCTCATGACTTGGATTTTTAGGTACTTTTACATACACATTTGGCAAAAAAAATAGTGGAAAATCCTTTTCCATCCATATTTTTGGAACTTGATCTTAATTTGTATGATGGTAAACATGACCTAAAACACCATCTATGAGTTTTCCATGCAACATATTTAGACTATGTGTCTAATGATTGGTTCCTTACCATGTTGTTCCCTCATAGTCTAAAGGATTTCACACTATAATAGTCTTATGATCTTCCTGATTAGTCTATCATAGAATTCAATCCATTGGTAGATATGTTTGTATCAAACTTTTTAATAAAAAATAGTGATAATTTTTCTTATGCTCAAGTATTAAAACTCAAACAAAAGTCCAATGATCCAATAACTGAATATGTCATTTGATATAAAGCTATATTATCAAAGATGATTAGTCCCATAGAATATAGAAAAATCTAAGATATATTAAAATAGACTTTTTTAATAGTAATACATGAAGTTATCCTATTAAATTACTTTACATCATTCATATATCTTTATCATTCAAAAAATGAAAAGGAATTCAAGCCTCTCTATGGGAAAACCAAAGTACACAACTAGATCAAATTTAACTACTAAGAGTTTAATTAAGCCTCCATACAAGGCAAATCCCTATGAGAACAACAATGATTAAAAGATAATTTTTAATAAAGATTTATATCCACCTCCTTTCTTGGTATTATCATCTCCTCTAAGGATAACTTTCACAATTCTTCCTCAGTCTCCAACACAAGCTATAATAACTCTTGGAATGAATGCCATATCTCTCCCTCCTATCAAAGAGGTTGATATGATAAGGCCTCTTCCAAATAACTATGATCCCAATGCATTTTGTAACTATCATAGGGCCTCAAGACATATGACAAACATATACATTAGCTTGCAATACAAGATACAAGATTTGATAAAATCTAATATCATTGATCTCAACACTCCTACAGAAGCACCTAGACCACAACAAATGGAAACAAAAGCATTGAAAATTTTTATATCTATTTACAAAGAATATAATTAATTAGATAGTAGGTACTTTAGGTGTTCACTATAGTTATCAAGCACATCCATCACCAGCATATTATGATAATTAAATGAGATACATGTATCCTCTAAATAATATCATTGGGTTGCATCATAAAATAGTGTCAGATAAACCTCTTATCACTTTTTTAGAGTAGGATATAGTTGATGATGACATAAATTTATACACACTCTTTATGCAATCTTAAATTGGTCATCATTTTATTCAAAGTTTCATGGTTGATAATGGGTCAAGTGTCAACATGTGTACTATCACACTTCTACACCTTTTGGGTTATTCAGAGTAAGACATTTCACAGATAGATAGTTTTTCATGGCTTTAGTGGCCATGTTCAGAACTCCATTAGGGAGATAGTAATATCATTATAGGTTTGACCCACACATGTGGCCAATATATTCATAATAATACCTAGTGCAGGCACATTTGACATGTTATTGGGTAGGCCTTAGATATAGTAGCTTTAGGTTATTCCATCCACTGTACACATATGTATCTTATATACATGAAAATTTGGTGGTTATAGTTGATGGCCTTCCATATGAGTATCCTTTACATATTTAATATCTAGTTAAAAATCAATTACTATTTCACATTAAACACATAGAATCTATTTGCACACATCCAATATTAATTGAGCCACAACTACAGGTGAGGTTTACTCCTACAGTGGTACCATGTATACATACTCTCCCATAGAAACCTTTATTAAAGAGACACCTACATTAGAGACATGTTATGGATTATAGAGGGCCTCTCTCTCCACAACCATATAGATTGTGTGTTATAGCATAGAGCACCCACTCTAATTACAACTTCTTATGCTAGATGGGTCCCTAAGAACCCTATAGTTCATAGGCTAGTTTAGTTAGCTTCTCATATTCATATCCCTACTCCATATGTAGTTTCAAATATAGATCACTCAATTCATTTAATTTTTGGATATCAGATACCTCATCATATATCACACATGATCACTATCCCTTTATTCAATACATGACACATTGATTGTGAGTCTCTTGTGATACTCATCGGTTAGTAGGATCTCTCCTCTTACCATAGTCCTTGTATATAGTTTCATTTTCATGATTTCTTATACATAGCTTATATATTAAAAAAACACAACAATAATATAATATGTTCAAAACATAAAAGACATTCAAATATTTCTCATAAAACACAAAATTTATATTATTTACATATCCATGTTTACATTCTTTATATATTATCCAAGTATTACATATACTAGTTATCTTATTACAGTCAATTTTTATCAAACATACATGCTTCACTAGATATTTTTGAGTATTCATAGATTTTTATAAAACTTGGGTCCTCCACATAGATCTAAACTTGCTACTATCTACCCACTTGGGGCACATAACAGATTCATCATTGATACATTTTCTCATTGGTAGAATCATACTACACATATTCCAATTTGCCAGGTTACATCTTTCTATATTCTATATCATACAAATATCATTATTTATATCTTGATATTGACCAACCTATACTAATATTTTTTGTTGATTACTACTACTATAGATTCAACTTATGTACATCTTCACTTTTATACAATTTTATACCACATGTTTATGCATTATTTCATTTCTAACTTTTATAATTTATAATTGATCATGTCTCTTTGATTATACATCTATTAAAGGGAATTTTAATATTCCATTTTTATATAGATATACACCACTTCCTTTCATTGTGTGTATGATTTGGACATGTTCCTATGTCTTTGTTTTTCCCTTCTTTTTTGTGTATGTAGACATTTAAACATGTCCCTCTATGTAGCTCTAAGCTGACCTACTTATTTTTTATGTATATGTATATTTGAACATGTCCTTTTATGTATTGATTTATAAAATATAGTTACATGTGCCCATTTACCTCATATTTTGGCCTTTTGGCTTACTTTGTATGCCTTATGTTTTGATGCAAGAGCATCCTTCTTTAGATGACATATTTTTGTGTTTGTTTAAACAATTTTGGTTTGATCAAGTTTCAAGGTGTTAAATTATAATTTGTATATGTTTTAAGGTTTTTATGAGTCTAATAAACACTTTTTAATTCTCTCCAAGTATCTAGAGGTGTCTAGGTAGGCTAGATTTCAAATTTTGCATTTTCCTGCCAAATTCGATAATTTATATTTTTGAATTTGTCAAGAATTATATAGTAGTTTTGTATGTGCTAATGGATGAATAAATTTGATTTTTAAGGTAAAATTATTAAATAAACCATGTTTATATAACATATGCCTTTGGTCACATATGTATGAAAAATCAATCTTGATATTGGTGTCAATGTGCAAACTTTATTGCTAGTGACCGTTGGAAGGTCAAATGTTGGTTAGAGTGGTTATAATTGATACAAAACTTGTAAGTTTTTGGATTATTGTAATTTATCAGGAATAATTTTTGTATTATAGTATTCAATACATAATAAATAAATAATGGAGTCTCGTAGGTTTGAAAAGAAGTGTATGTAACTCTATTTTTATGTATATGTACATGGAGAATGACTGAGTTTAGAATGCTCAATGAGGGAAGATCCAATAATTATATGCTTATAATGGTTTATATATAATTTGTGAGTATATTTTTTTTATTAAATTTTTTTGTGTAATTAAATTTTTTACACCACTTTTCTTATTAGATAATATACTCTTGTTGAGATAATGCTTGCATAGACAGTCAAATACAGAGTGTTGTAAATATGTGTAGTAGAGGAATCAAAGGGTGTGGTTAATTATTAAAAAAGGTTTTTATAGGATTAATATTTTAAAATATTCATTTAAAAAATGTAAACCCTTTTACTAATATATAAAATCAATATTGTTGCTCTCAGACCCTTGTAGATTATGCATACATACATAGTCAAGACAAAATCTAGAGATTGATGTTGAAAAGAAGAATGAAGCTAGAAATATATCAATTATAAAAGATGTATAATATTTATCCATTCCATAATAAATGATCATAGTTAATTTAAATTCATCTAGGAGATCAAGATAAGAAAATATACTCTCTCAGGTTTACACAGTGGACTAAGACCCTGAACTAGGGTTTCAAGAAACAAAAGCCATTTTCAAACATTTCAAGTACTAAAAATTTATAATTTTTTTAAAATTGAAAATATATAATGTAAAAAAATTTATTTTAAATTATTTAAGTTTATTTTATATGAGAATGTACATCTATAGAATACTCTATGTGACTAGGTGTGAAGAAGGCTTAATTAGGCCTAAATAGAGACTTAAAAAGAGATAAAAGTGTGACTTCCAAGGATAATATATAATTTAAATTTAATGGAGAGAGGTAAAAATATATATTTTATTTATAAATGATACTATTTTCTCAAAACTCTTTTGTAGTTGTCTGTACAAGGTGAAAAAACCTTAAAAAATGCTACAAGGGTAATGTACTAAGAAAGAAGTTGTATAGGTTATGAGAGAAGTGTTAATGGTTTTTGTTAATATAATTAGGGGTAAATATCTTGAGAATGATTAATATCCTAATAAACATAAAAAAAAATATTAGAAACCTTTGAGTCATTAAATGAGATAGAGAACCTATAAACATTTATCAAAGAGTTGTATTGAAACAAGGTAAAAGTGAGACCTGTTGAGGGTATCCACTACATTATTTGGTATCATATAGGATATATTTGGAGGATATTGATAAAAAAATGTTATATGGATTAAAATTATTAGAAAAATCCCAAATAAGGTTGAAATTAGTTAATGTGCTAGTTGTGGAAGTGAGAAACTTATAGGCAAGGTTGCAAGCCATGGAGTTGGATTAGAGAAGAGATATGAATAGAGGTGATGTGAGTGAGGGATAGGATAATATTCCTCATAAATAATCATAATAGGAAGTAAATTAAGGTATAATGGAAGATATTTTCATAAGATCAGTCCTTGGAGTGACATGAAAACCCAAGATGGAGGTGCCCATGTATGAGGGCAGTCTTAATGTGAAAGAGATGGTTGATTGGATCACAACCATGGACAAGTAATTTGATAATTAATATGTGAATAAGGAAAAGAGGGTGAAGTTTTTAGTAACAAGGATAAAGGGTCATGCATCCTTGTGGTGGGATATCATACAAGAAGAAAAAAGGGGAAAAGAGAAGATAAGGTCATGTGATAGAATGGTGGCCAAGATGAAAGGCAAATTAATACTAAAAAAATATTAGACCCAATTTTTTATGAGGATAAAAAATCTGAAACAAAATTATATGATAGTGAAAGAGTACTAGAGGAATTATACAAGCTAACCATCCAAGCAAGACACATAGAGGATGATGCAAAAAAGGTTGCTAGATACATCAATGGCCTAAAGTTTGTCATTCAGGATGAGATAAGAATTTTATCAGAAATAATAGTAGAGGAGGCCTATCAATATACATTTAGGGTAGAGGTGAATTTTTATATAATGAAAATTCAATAAAATAGAGGTAGAGGTGGTATAATCTATAGAGGTCAAGGATAATAGGAAGGAAGAGGACAACTAGGTAATAAAAGTTAATAGATAAGTTAGGATAAAGAAGTTGGTGGTAGTTATGAGAGTTCCAGTCCATCAATTATATGTTTTTATGGATATATAGGTGGAAGATCATATGGTAGAGGAAGAGGTAACATTTGGATTGCAGGAAAGTGCTTCAAGTGCAATACGTTTATAGGGCATAGATCATATGAGTATCCTAAAGACATTCAAATAAGTATCTTTTGGAGTGAGAGTAGAAACCAAGTCGTTTATCAAGAAGAAGAGAGTGTTGATTAATTTATAAACTATGTGGAATAACTAGAAATAGGGGAGATATTGTTGATGAGGAGAGTACTTTTGAAGACAAGCTATGAGGACAGATAACCACCAAAAAGAAAGACATTGTTCAAGACCATGAGCAAGAGCAAAGGTAAGTGTTAAAAGTCATAGTTGAAAATGATAGTATATATAATATTGTGTCTTATTTGATGGTGTCTAAACTAGGATTATAAATTAACAAGCATCCAAGTCCATACAAAGTCTCTTAGATTCAAAATAGTCATCAAGTCCTAGTGAATGAATAATGTTGTATAGACTTGCAAATAGGTGGGTATAAGTACAAAATATTATGTTATTTAATTCCCATTAATGTGTGCCACACAATCCTTGTTATACCATGGTAGTATGATAATATTTCTATGCATGGTGGTAGAGCTAATACCTACACCATTGAGAAGGATGGCAATAAGCACACACTAACCCCATTAAAGGACAATCAAGCTTGGAAGGAGATACCAAATAATGTGGTGATGTTTGGAGAGAAGGAATACTTTCCAAAATAATTTAGTTATAGCATTGATAATAGGAGTGTGACATCTAAAAATGAATTCCAAGGTGAAGATAATGTAGTACAAGTTACCAAAGTAATGGAAGAAGAAGAAGGTGCGATAGTTGCCAACAGTTCTAAGGAGTTAATAGAAAGCAAAAAAGAGATATTACAATCAAACCAGTAAGAAGATTTATTTTCAAATGCACATGTGGAAAGGATATGTATATACTTGTCTTGTCACTTATCCATGATAAGGATTAGGGAGTATTTAGATAACTTTGTTGAGAAGGTTGGCATGTTGAGAGAGTTGGTTATGGGAAGTGAAGAAACTGATCAAGTGGAAAGTGAAAAATAGAAAGATAAAGAGAATGTCATTTAAGAAGTTCAAATTTGTGTAGATGATAAGATGATACAAAATGACACCATCCAATAGGTAGAATATCCAAACATATCAAAGACAATCATGAGAATGCAAGAGTATGGTTTCAAAAAAGATAAGAAGGTTTTTATGATTGATTTGTGGTTCCATGTGTATGTTTTTTTAGTATAACACCAAGATGATAAATATTATTAGGTTTAATAAAAACATTTAGAGAGGTAACCTCAAAGGAGTAATCAAGGTGGCATTGGTCAAAGAACAAAGAGATCTATATGTCACTCATAGGCATTGGAACCCAGGAGGATGTAACACTTCATAGTTGGAGTGAAAATGAGAGAGATATGCTGAGGAGGAGGTCACAAAAATTTTACCAAACTTTCATGGAAATTTTCTTATGCACCTCATTAGTATGATGCAAGAGCATCCTTCTTTGGATGAAATATTTTTGTGTTTGCTTAAGAAATTTTGGTTTGAGAAAGTGTCAAGGTAGTAAATTAGCATTTTTAGGTGTTTTAAGGATGTTATGAGTCTAATCACACACTTTGGAATTTTCTCCAAGTGTTTATATGTGTCTATGTAGGCTAAATTTCAAATTTGGCATTTTCTCATCAAATTCAATAATTTGAATTTTTGAATTTGTCAAGCATTGTATAGATTTTTTTATATGTGTTAAGGCATGAATAATTTTTTTGTTCTTAATGGAACATTATTAAATACACCATGATTCTATACAATGGTCCCAAGGTCATATATGTATGGAAAATCAATTTTGATATTAGTTTTAATGTGCAAACTTTCTTGCTAGTGACCATCAAAAGGTTAAAAGTTGGTTAGAGTGCTTATACTTGATTAAAAAACTCATAATTTTTTAGATTATTATAATTTATTGGTATTAATTATTTTATATTATGATTCAATAACTAATAAATAAATAATGGAATCTCTCAAGTTTGAAAAGAAGTGTCTACAAATCTGTTTTCCTGTATATGTACATGGAAAATGATTGAGTTTAGAATGCTCAATGAAGGAAGACCCAATAGTGATATGCTTATTATGATTGATATGGAATTGGTGAGTATATTTCATTTTTATTTAATGTTTTTGTGTAATTCCTTTTTTTATTTCACACCACTTTGCTTAATAGACAATATAGCCTTGTTAAGATAATTCTTACATAAACAATCAAATACAGTGCTGTAAAGTTGTGTAGCAGAGGCATAAAAGTGTGTGTTTAATGATTCCACAAGTTTTTTAGAGGATTAATATTGGATAAAAATCCTTTACATAGTTTTTAAACCCTTTTATTAATATAAAATCTCAATATTGTTTCTCTCAAACCCCTATAGACTATGCCTAGATACACAGTCAGGCCAAGAACTAGATATTGATGTTGAATAGAAACATGGAGGTGGAAATATAGAAATTGGAAAATATGCATAAGAGATAGGTAATATAAGATCAATGATCATAGTGGATTTAAATTCATCTATGAGTTTAATATAGGAAAATATACTCTCTTAGGCTTACACGATGGACTAAGACCCTTAACTAGGGTTTCAAGAAACAAATGTCATTTTCAAACATTTAAATGAATGAAAATTCTTGAATATTTGTAATTTGATAGTATGGTATGTACACAAAATGATATTTAAGGTTTTAATTTTATTATGTATGGGAACATACAATTATATAAGATTGTGTGAGACTAGGTGTGAAGGCCTAATTAGGCCTAAACAGAGACCTAAAAGGAGATAAAAGTGTGACTTCTAAGGAGACTCTGGACTTGAAATTTCATGGAGAGAGGGAAAAAGATAGAGGGTAATTGGAAATGGTACTATTTATCAAAAATCATCTTTAATTGTCTTTACAAGGTGAAAAAATCCTAAAAAAGGCTACAAGGACTATGTACCAAGAAGGAAGTTGTTTAGGCTATGAGAGAAGTGTCAAGGGATTTTGTGAATAGAATGAGGAGTTTAATTAAAATATCATGATAATTATTAAGATAGTAATAAACATAAAACAATATGATAAAAATTTTATTCATTGAATGAGATATAGAACCTATGAACCTTTGTCAAAGATTTGTATTGAAACAAGGTAAAAGTGAGACTTGTTGAGGGTATCCTCTACATCATGTGTGTTGTATGTTTTCATGAATGCATCATGGACATGAAAATTTTCTCTTTATTGTTGCTTTGACACATATTTTTTAATTCCATGATTTACCTCATGCATATCCCCTTTATTCCTTGGGATCTTTGATGGACATCATGACTCATCCCCCCAAATAGTTACTCAAATTATGTAGTTCATACACATGCTTACTTTGTTATATCTATCTTGAAAATATTGTGAATGTTATATACAATATACAATAGACAATTCTAACTTATGCTCAAATTATATTACATTATAATGTCGTGTATATATAATATATTGGTTTACTACGTAGATATCATATGTTTCCAACCTAACATACATCATGTAGAGCTTTTCTTTTGAGGATAGTTATTGCATAGGTACACCAACTCTACTCAAAATAGGGTACATTCATAGGGGTTTATCATAGAAATTAGACCATTTGATTTTACTCAGATAATAGATATCATCACACAAACAAAAAATATAGAGCATATTGTGGACATCCAATTCCTAAAACTATGTGTTGAAATTGCCAATCTTACTCGAATTGCACTCAAATGCACAATTTAGGTCAAAATCACTAAAAATGCACTAAATGGTTTAATATTGTCATGAATAATTGCTTATTTATGCCAATTTATCCCTAAACAAGGTAATACATTTTATTTGACACCTAACTTTGATAATTCATTTCGAGTCAAAATGATGATTTTGGCTTTTTGTGATATGGATCACTCTTTTCTTCTAATTCATTAGTACACATCACATACCTTTGTTATTTTGTGTCAAAAACATCCTAAATGGGAATATGGTTCTAACGCATCTAACATCACCTTTCAATTATTCTCAAGTCAAATTATGACCAAATAATATGACTTTTTGACTATGTTGACTAATTGAGGGCCAATTCCAAAGAATTACACAAATATTGATTAATATTATTTAAGGATAATTAATTAAAATAAAGATCTTAAGTGGATTTTCCATGGAGGTTATTAGTTATTTCAATATTAAAAATTCATTCCTTATATCCGCATCACCTCGTGACATCATCTACAGGGTGGCATACATAAGCGATAAATGCATAAAATATATGAATGATGGGTACCCATACCTATTTAATGTCCATTCCTCCAAAATCACTATGAGGATATTTATGGATTTAATTCTAAATATTAAATTAATCTATGACCACAAATTTCAATCTTGAGATAGATGGTCATGGTTGATCTTAGACGATTTAGAAATCTATAAATAGAAGGGCATAAAACACCATTTTTAAGCTATTTTATTGTAAACTTATAATGCCAAAATATTTGCACAAGTCATTTTTGTTTTGATTATTGGGTTATTTAAATTTGAGTAAGCTTAATTTGATATACCAATTTAGAGATTTCTTCTATTGAGTCTAGGTTATGCATAGAGTTCTTAAAGCAATGAAGGAGCAAAAAAGCCATTGTTGACAAAGACTAGAGCTCTATAAAAAGGGGAGAACATGCTTGGAGCCTCTCTTGGGTGGTGGAATCTATTTTGGAAAGTAACTAGTATTGTTTTATTTCAAATTGACCTTCATTATTATTATCAAACCTTGCATGAAAAAATTTGGATTAGATTGTCAATTATTATGCATTCTTTTATGAGTTTTCATGACTAATTTTTGAATTGATCCTCTTTAAAATCCATCCTACATCTTGGCATGCCTGATGGGATGCATGGAGTCCATTTAAACAACTAAGACACTATGGTAATTTTAAACTTCCATTTTGTTCATTAAAAATTCCTTTAACATTTTTATGATTGCTTTCTTATGTTTTTGTGCCTTGAGAGTAGGTGGGTATAAAAACCCTACTATATAATGCACTTTTATTTTGGATGAACACTTAATTTCTTCTCAAGTGTACATATAAATATGGAATTCAACAATATCATGCAACCTTATCAGTTTAAGACTTATGATGATTAATTAGTTTTTTTTGTCTACTTTGGTCATATATTACTTAGTTTTGATTTGAGATAAAACTTTCTTAGTAACAAAGGTCGTAACCAAACACATTGTCCACTTTTTTTTTGAATAAAGAGGCGTTACACTATCTATGTGAAAATCAATCTTTTCCTTATTTAAATCTATCATTTAAAAACATTATGTCATATCTTTTATTTTAGTTTAGTTATGCTTCACATTTGAGTCTAGACCACTTTCCAAATTTTTTTAAGTCCTTCATTGATATTTTAAATTCAAAATTTCACCTTTCTGAGTTCATAAATTGATGTGTTAAATTAGGTTCACCATTTTCACTTTACTTGAGAGAACTTGGGTTCAATTTCCAATTTGGATTAAAGGTCATTTATAGACTCATTATCACATTCTCATCTTTGGTGGACTCAAGTCATCTTGTGCATTGCTCATGATTTGAGTCCTAAAACATATTTTATACTACCATTCTTATTACCATGTGGTGGCATTATGCTACATACTGGGTTTTAGATTTTTACTTAGGAATTATCTCATGTGTTCACATCTTGAATTTCTTGGTTCACATTATCTCCTTCCTAATCTGAAGGTCTTCCTTCTAGTTTCCTAGAAGCAACTCATCAAAGTTGAACTAGTTTTTATGGTATTGACGTATCCTAAAAATATAAGATTTGGTATACTAGTTTTCACCTTGGATTTTTTAGTTATCATACCCTCTTATAATTTATATGATTTCAACCATACCCAAAGTTGAGTAAATTTGTGAACATCATTATTTTAAATGTGTGTGGTTCTAAGCCACCATCCTTATATAGTCTCTTTGGTGCCTTAGTCATTTATTTTCAAGAAATATCAAAATCCATACCTTGTCCAAATGTTTTCATAACATTGTTCTAAAATCTAGTCAAATGTATAGAGCAATCCTTTCTAGACATGACTCAATGGTTCACTTGTAGTGGGGTCCCCTGCGGCCCTAGCTATGAGGATGAGAATTTTTATGATGGTCAAGATAATTTCATTGTCTTTGAGGAAATTCCTACAACTGTAGGATCTAAAAGGGATTATATTGAATACCAAGAGAACCAAAATAAATCACTACTTAGATTGATAGAATTTGGTACTAGGCTACCCTCATATTTTCCCATAGAGAAATTACATGGCTTAGTTAGAAAAGGAGAAAAATAATAGAAAAAGTAATTTTTTGCACAAATAAACATACGTTATTCTTCTAACAAAGGCAAAGAAAGACTTGTAGAGTCAAAACCAGATGATCAAGATCTTGTCAACAAGATTAAGAAAATAAGGCAATCGTATGTTGATCAGCTTATCATAAACTTAATTGAATCTCTATTTTCTACTTCAATTCACATTAATGATTCCAATGAACAAAGAATTGTGATTGAACCTATGCAACAAACATTGATTGAGAACTCAAAAACTAATCAAGGCATCTTAAATGAATAGAATATGACATAGGAGGTTATGTAAAATATTTCACTAAACATGTAATACACATTATTTAATCATCAAGAACCTCTCGTTACATTTCAAAAATAGATACCCAAACATTTAGTTCAAATTGAGGAGATCCCTCAAGATAATTTAGCTACTTCATCTAAACCAACACATACAATCATAAATAGATAAAGAACTTCCCCAAACTAGTAGAACATAATTGATTCAAGGTAACATATTCTTAAGAATTGATCACTTACCTACTAGACTCAAGGAGTGAACCACAACTAAGTCAAGGATTTTAGGGTGTAAATGTCTATCAGATTCATACAACAACATGGGCACATTCCACCCCAACAACAACACCAAGCGCACATTCCACCCTAATAATAGCAACAGGGGAACATACCACCCCAACAACATTATGTTCTACCCATAGATGCACTAAACATGCAAGAGTAGAATTCCATGAAGGAAATTATGACATGATTAGAACCGAATAATAGGGTCAAGAAATATAAGTTTGATAGGATATGTTTATATATGTTTGACCTATCTATTCTCTAAAACCCATTTTCACTTCATTTTAAGGCACCAAAGTTTGATAAATATAAAGGAAAGGGAGACCCATGTGAACACATTCAAACATTTTTCATCTTATGCCAAGAGGTTTCTTATAGTAGTGAGTACTTACTTTGATTGTTCCCACAAATTTTAGCATGACAAGCTTTAGATTGGATATTTAAGTTACCTAAAGGATCATTTACAGATTGGAATGACTTGTAAAAAAATTTAATCAATCATTTATCATACAACATAGAGAATGAATTGACCATTTTTGACTTGTGAAAAGCCAACAACATGATGGATAAAGTTTCACCACATACCTACAAAGATGGATAGCATTAGCGGTCACTTTCAACACAACTTGCTAGAGAAATAATTGGTAGATATATTTTCATACAAATTACATCTTGAGGTCACACACAATCTATGTCTAGTTTATGTTAACTCATTTAAGGAAATTATCAACAAAGGTGTACATATTGAGAAGGATCTTATTGTAAAAGGCCTTGTCAAGATTTTCATGTAGGCTCAGACTTCAAAAAAGACCCCATCTTCTAGTCAGATGGTTGTGAAAGATAAGCCTAATGTATTTAACAAGAATAATAACATGGTTGGAAATGGGGTGACTAAAATAAGGCATGTATAAATGATGTAGGCCTTACCGACCTAAAATGTACAATTAGTTCCCCTTAATCCACAACCTAATTTTCAAATACAACCTCCATAAAGGACAAACCATGATAGTTTCAATATTTAGAAAATCAAGAGAACCAATTGAAACAATGTTCTAAAAGCTTATAGAATCTAACCTGATTATATGGCCAAAACCAAGTCCATTTCCTTAAGATCAACCAAAACTAGATTGGTACAAAGAGAATGAATAGTGTAAATTTCATCATGTTTTTTGTCATGGTGCTTATCATTCCATCCAATTGTGACATATTATTAAAGATCTCATTGAAAGTGGTGAGGTTGAGATTAAATTAGCCCCTAATCAGGACACAAATTTAGATATGGGAATCTAAAAGTACCCCTTTCTTTGACATAATCAACCACTACCAAAGAAAAACCAAAACCAAGGATAGAGACAAAATCAAAACCAAAACTAGGCTTAAAATTGTAATCAACATGAGTATAATCATGATCATAATACCCATACTAATAATTTGGGTTACAAAAATATGCCTTATGACTATAAAGACACCATGGGATGCATTTATGCAACCCATATTGACACTATTAATGTCAAACCACATGACCCATCTCATGTTATTTGTAGTATAAGACCCATTATTATAGGGTTAACACCTTCTATCTCTAGTAATACCACGTCAAATTCACATAATTCTATTTTAACTCCATTTTCATGGGTTACTATTTTTGGACAACACCCTTCATATAAATATAATGGCTCCTTGTTGACTCAAAATTATAATTTGTAATTGGACACCCATGAGTCACCCTCCAAGGCCATTTTCCTTCATCTTCTAATTATATTAGCTCCTTATCACCTCTAGGTTGTATAGTCACAACTAGATGCTCATGAGTTACTCTCCAAGGCCCTTTGCCTACTTTCATGGGACCCAATGTGAATATTTTTCCAATGGATACAAATCCAACTACGGTGCTAGCTAAAACCAAGCCATCTTGTCCAAATGTTGAAAATCCATAAAGTCTATCAAAACAATTCAATAAAACTCCTACACATATTTCCATTTTAGATCTCTTGCAAACATTCGAAGTCCATAGAACTATCCTAAATAATATTTTTCAACAATCCATTATTCCTAATGATATAAATCCTAAACAGTTCCAGAACCTTGTGGAACATTTGTCTTTATTTGGTCAAGTAATGTTTGATCAAAAAGACATGTCTACATTGGGACTAAACCATAATAACCCACTGTACATTGAATCGATCATTAAAAATCATAAGATCAGGTGAGTTCTTATAGATAATGGTTTGGGTTTGAACATCATATCTCTTAAACTAGTAAAAATATCAGGCTACACTGTAAAAGACATTCATCCAGAGATAATCACTATCAAGGCTTAAAAAAACATTAAGAGGGAGTCTACTGGTACTATTTGGTTGCTAATCATTGTTGGGTCTATTGGTTGAATATTTTGTCGATCAGTGTACTGATAAATGAAATAGGTCTGATTAGCCAAAGTAGGAAGATTAGTCATCCAAATGTGTAGATTTACCACATCAAAAAGGGACTAAAAAAAGAGAGATGGATGGTTTGTCCTACCTTTGAGTATTATTTTTTGTTTATATATATATATATATATATATATATATATATAAACAAAAAATAATACTCAAAGGTAGGACAAACCATCCATCTCTCTTTTTTTAGAGATGATGTGTGCAAATCAAAAGAGAAATCTCAAGGGAAATGACAGAAAGCACTCCTCTTATTTTAGAAGTACTATTAAGAAAACCACAAGAATACTCCTGGTAGTAATTACAAAATGTAAAAAAGGACGTAGTAACCAACAAATTGAGATGTAGCACAAAGTCTCCACCTAAATTGCCCAAGAGTGAGATACGAAGGACAATGAGGGCACAAAGTCATCCCAAGGTCCTTTAAACAAAAACAAAAATAAAACACCCTAAAGGCAATTATGGGGGCACAAAGTCTCTCCACAGTTGACTTCAGGACACCTTCCTAACTACTTTCACTAATTTTGCCTATTGAATTAAAGGAATAGAAAATATATTAAGGAAAAAGACATAAGAATAGTTTCCCCAACAACAAAGATATCACAACATAAAGTCTGAAAAGTCACTTGCTTTCTTATTCCAATAACAAAATATGATCAACAATCTGAGCTCAAAGTCTCAGTAATGCCTTTCAATTTGGGTAGAGTTTCATTTCTGATTGTCAAAAAGAGAGATCCATTTACAATAAAAGAGAGTCCCTTATATAGCCTCTTCAAGAAGGACTCGGGAATAGTAACACATCATGTTGCATTGAAATTTCTTAAGAAGATAGGCTGGAATTTAGGGGCATTTACCCATTTTATTTTCTCAGTGTAGAGAAACAAGTCACGCTATTGAAAGTTTGCATCTTTCAATGTTCACCTGGTGATCTGATCCTTCTTCATCATTCCTCCTTTTTTGGTTAATTGAATTGAGTCTTTGATTCAATTTGATACTCTATTCCTTAATCACTTCCTGTTGATCTTGGCCTTAAAGCCTATGAATGCATTTGGGTCTATAGATTACAAGGATTAATGTCTATCTTATGAGCTTTGAAATTGACGTTCATGCACCCATCACTACGTTTTCAATGGCTAGTTCGTTGTTCTTGAATTTGACGTCTTCGGGCACATCACCCCTTGGTCCTTCTTTGGCTTTCCTATTTTGCATCCTCCCAAAGGGAAGGTGACCCTTTAGCTTTAGGGAAGTGTCCTTCAAGTTGGCAACTAAGAGTCCCCCACAAGGGCACCTGCCCTTCAAGATCCTTTGGCAGCCTTTTCTTTGGAGTCTCTCGTGGACATTCCCATGGACATTCCCCACATACATTTTCCTTAGGCTTTCTCTGTGGGCATTTTCCCTAGGCTTTCTCTGTGGGCATTTTCCTATGGATGAAAATTCCACAGACAAATTCTCATAGACAAAAAGTCTGTGAGAATATGGATTTGTTCTTTGGCTTTGAGAATTTCCTTCGGGTTTTCTTCCCACAGTTTTTCCAAATTCTTTCAGACTTTTTGTCCAAAGGAATTCCTTTGGACAAAAGTCTGAAAGAATTATGCCTTTGTCTACCTTCAACAAAATACTGAAAGAATTTACCTTAACTGTTTCCTTGAAAATGACCCTTCTGAAGGGTGTTTTTATTGACCAAGTGCCCTTTACAAGGGCACTTATCCTTCAGGAGGCTCTTTTGAACTTTCACTTTGAACCACTCCTTTGAACCAATAGTTAAACCAAGCTTTGAACCATGCTTTCAACCAAGCTGATGATCCCTTTGATTGAACCAAGTCAATGAACCATGCTTTGAACTAAGCTGATGAATCAAGCTTTAAACCAAGCGGATGAACCATTTGATGAACCGACTGAGTGAACCATTTGATTGAACCAACCATTGAACCAAGCTTTAGTTTAACAGTTTAATGGTTCATTCCCTTTGATTTGGCTAAGTCCTTTGGAAATTCCTTCATTGAACCAAACGCGTTGAACCTGTTAAACCTTGAACCCATTGAACCTCTGAACCAAAGTGGTTCAATGGTTCAATGGTTCAATGGTTCAAACTACCTTCTTTTTTATAAGTTTTTTGAAGCCGTTGAACCTTGAAGCATTTAAACTTTGAACCTTGATGAAGCACTTAACTCTTGCCAATGACGTTGAACCTTTGAACTTGTTGAACCCATTGAACCAAAATGGTTTAAGGTTCAATGGTTGGATCCTTGCTTAGATGCTTGCTGATGGACATTTTTTATTAAACCAAGGCACTAAACCAATCTCAAAAATGACCAAGTGTTGGAAACTAATTCTTTTGATTGAACCCACCTGCAGAAGCCTTTTAACCTATAGAAATGAACCTTCCTACAGAGTCCATATAAACCAAGTCCATAGAAATAAATCTTGAAAGAGTTCATAGAAATCAACCTGCAAAGCCCATTGAACTTGGCCTGCAGAGTCCGTAGATTCTTGAGAAGCTTGAAAAATGAGGAATTTAAATGCCCAGGACAAATTTTGGAAAGGGAAGAGACAATTTTGGTCTGTAGTTACAAAATAGTTCAAATGTTGTCCCAAAAATGAGGGATATTTTTTGGGGGACAACAGCTAGCTCCAGTTGGGGAAATTCTATCAATTACAAAAAGAATTGAAGGGAGTAGAATCCAAAATCTCTAGTGTCTTCATGTGTACCATTGGGCTACAGAGTCATGCTACCCATAAATGGAAGGCATCAAAAATGGAAAAAAACAAAACAAAATAGAATTAAAAACTATACAAATATACATATGTATAGATGAAATGATCTAATACTTCAAAAATTGAAGTATTTCAAATGTTGCTTCCTGAGAGATAATGAAAATAGTGCTCTATTCTGATAAACTAGCAAGAAGACATTTTGCCCCTAGAAACGGTGACGGGCAAATGGAGCTCTCCACCAGGAAACCAATTTTTTGTGTTTTCCTCTTGGCTTTTCTTCTTCTTGCTCCAAGGTAGGATGTGACCTTCAAATTGAACACCATAACTCCTTGCTTTCTTAGCAAAGGGTTCCTTTGCCTAATTTTGATTTGTAAGAGCATGGTCCATTACCATAATTGGTTATTCTTCTGGTTCAATCTAGCACATGATTGGATTGTCCACATCAAACACCTGACAAACTATTAGCTTAGCATCTCCTTTGATGTGGAGGAGTTTGATCTCTTCATCTTGAACAATCTTCAATCCAATCAATAGAGATTCACATCCAGCTATGTTGTTGGTGTTACTAACTTGCAAATTGCATGAAGGAATAATATCTCCTTGAGGAGATATCAACACAATCCCAACTCCATTATTGGTGGAAGAAGGGCTGCCATCAGATTCTAGGATCCAAGCATCATCAGAAGGTGATCTCATATCAGATTTCTCTTCATTAGAGATGGAAGATCCTTCCTTATTTATACTAGACCCTACCAATTCTCTTGAAGTCTTGTTTGGATCAATTCCTAGATTTTTAGTTATAGGACTTTCATCTGTAGAAACATGAACATTCTTTGTGGTCAAGAAATAATTACCCCTACCTAAAGACTCAAATAGAATTTGTGATGCAAGGGCTGATGTTTGGGTAACCACATATTTTGCCTCCTTTTTAGGGAGCAATCTCTTCATTGCACCTTAGATAGGGATCCTTGCCTCAAACAGGTCCATGCTTAGTTCTCCTCCCACATCCTTACAAAAATTTCATCCAAACAAAATGCCATAGAATGCTAGGACATCAGCCACTAAGACAGTCATCTTGATTCTCTTATCTAGAAAGGCTATAAATGCAAATTGGGCATCTTTAATTTGTCCTAGCAATGGTACTTGCTTGTTCTCTATGGAGAAACATCTCCTAAAGGTTTTGGTCAGTGTGAGGCTCAGAGACTCAGCTATTTTAGCAGGGATGACATTGTCAGATGCCCTAGAATCAATGATGTAATTGTTAAGTTGATAACCATTTATCAGTAAGGAAACATAGAAAGGTTCTATTTTCCTAGGGGCAGCTGGAGGAGTAATGACAAGATTATTTGGAATGGGCATGTTCTTTAGGGAATTAAGAATTATTTTCTTAACCTCTTGTCTTGTAGGGATGGTTTGGTTCTTGGCACATTGGACTAATCTATCCAATTGATCAAGATTGGACTACAAATATTCAAATTTAGACATTTGTATTTTAATTTTCTTGACATGATCAATTATGTCAAATGGCTGAATTGGACTAGGAATAAAGGAAAGCATTTCAACCTTTTGGGTTTTAGGAGGGATGGGAGGAGGGCTAGTTTATGAAATTGAAGTAGAAGGTGAAGGTGAAATTGATGTACTTACATTTTGGGTGATCACTGAATCCTTTGACTAGAAAGGCAGAGTGGTTCCATGCTTAGCAATTGTAATTTTTGGTTGAGATTGCTCCTCTGTCTTCCCTTTATCAACTTGCTAGACTGATTGGTTCTTGGACCTAGTAAACACTGCATATGATCCATCAATAGCTTCTCCTTTGCTTCTGGGTTTATTTTGGTAGTTTAGGAAACTAATGTGGGAGTCACCAACTGATTCTTCTTGATTTTCTATAAGGAGATCAGCCTCATTTTCTTGATTCAATTCAGGCTAGAAAGAGAACTCTGATTCTGCTTCAAGATATCCCATTGTTGAGTTGGTTGGAAGGGCTTCCAGGGCAAGTTTCCCTTATGGGAGAGGAAGATGATCTAGTTTCCCTTGATTCCTAATAGCATTGCCTTGATATGATTGATTTGGAAATGTCCTTCTTGGCATATCTCTGTATGAAGGAGTAGAGGACATTCCTTGCACCATTTGTCTTTTCAAGGCTTGTAGTTCATTTGCCAACTTTTGCACCATTGGATCAGTGGTGCCTATAGATGAATATTCAAAATATGATGAGGATCTATTTCTATTTAGATATCTTCTTATCTTCCTTGCTAAGATGAGATCATCTTCTACCTCAGTGGCCAAAATTTGAGCTACAATAAGATCTATTTGACCAGCATGTCTCAAAAGAATACTTAATTTAGCTAACTAAGAATTAATGAAGAAACATTTGAGATTCTTAACTGTAGGTTGAGCAATTACATGAATTTTGTTCCTCAGTTTGTCAAATTTGGCTATGAAGTCTCTCATTGGTTCATGAGGCTCTTTCTTCATTTGTGTAAGTTGAGCTAGAAGTGCATGTGCATCTTTTGCAAGTTTGAATCTGGCTTCAAACTTAGCTTTGAAGGTATTCTAATCAGTTATTGACTGAGCATGTAGATGATAAAACTAATCTACAATAGCACCTGGTAATGTTTCTACAAATAGCCTGACTACTACATCTTCAAATTCTACTCCAATTACTCCACAGGCTATGCTGAAGGCTGCAATGTGTTCATCAGGATGAACTTTCCCATCACCATAGAATTTGGGGAGATTCTTCTTTGAACTATGTGGAAGCTCATGTAGAGGTGGAGTAATATTGAGAGGACCAAAAGCATTACCTCAAGGGCCTTGAACTGCCATTATAGGATTATGAAATGGAGGAATAACAAATCTCAGAGGGGTAATTATTAGTAAAGCTTTATCAACAATAGAAGTAGATACTTTGTTTGGTAATGGAGACCTGACTTTAGTAAGAGGAAAGCTCTTGGTTCGTTGGAGATGAGATGGTGAAGGAAATAGATCAAAATCACTTTGTTGTACCAACTCAAATACAGGGTCAACAATACCTTTAGCCCTTTGGCTTCGTGTATACCTTGAATCTTCTAGATTGTGAAACAAAAATGGAAAATAATTAACCTTACTTTAGTTTGAAGCTTGAGGCTTTAAACTGTGCACTCTTTCCCAGCAGCTCTAGTTTTTGTAGACCAGATAAAATAACGGAGGTGGAGGAAGATGGTAAGGCTATAAATGGATAATGGGTAAGACAAGTAATGGAGTCACCAGAGTATGTAATGGATAAGGGTTATAATGATAATGGGTAAGACACAGGTGATATTTCAATCTAAAACTTGAGGTTCCAAATTACACAAAATTATGTATATCCCCAGTAGAGTCGCCAAAAATTGTTGGTTGAATATTTTGTCGATTAGCATACTGATAAAAAATAGGTCTGATCAACCAAAGTAGGAAGATTTGTCATCCAAATGTGTATATTTACCACATCAAAAGGGGACTAATCTCTCCTCTCATCAAGGGGAGGTTGCCTATAGATATGCTATATATATATATATATATATATATATATATATATATATATATATATATATATATATATATATATATATATATATATAAATAGAAAATAATACTCAAGGGTAGGACAAACCATCCATCTCTCTTTTTTCAAAGATGATGCATGCGAATCAAAGGAGAAATCTCAAGGGAAATGATATAAAGCACTCCTCTTCTTTTATAAGTACTATTCAGCAAACCACAAGAATACTCCTAGTAGTAATTGCAAAATGTAAACAAGGACGCAGTAACTAGCAAATTGAGATGTAGCACAAAGTCTGCACCTAAATTTCTCAAGAGTGAGATGCGAAGGACAATGAGGGCACAAAGTCATCCCAAGGTCCTTTACATAGAAACAAAAAGAAAACACACTAAAGGAAATTATGGGGGCACAAAGTCTCTCCATAGTTGACTTCAGGACACCTTCCTGACTACTTTCACTAATTTTGCTTGTTGAATTAAAGGAAGAGAAAATATATTAAGGAAAAAGACATAAGAATAGTTCCCTCAACAACAAAGATATCATAACACAAAGTCTAAAAAGTCACTTGCTTTCTTATTCCAATAACAAAATATGATCAACAATCTAAGCTCAAAGTCTCAATAATGCCTTTCAATTTGGGCAGAGTTTCATTTCTGATTATCAAAAAGAGAGATCCATTTACAATAAAAGAGAGTCCCTTATATAACCTCTTCAAGAAGGACTCGGGAATAGTAACACATCATGTTGCATTTAAATTTGCTAAGAAGATAGGCTAGAATTTAGGGGCATTTACCCATTTTCTTTTCTCAATGTAGAGAAACAAGTCACGCTATTGAAAGTTTGCATCTTTCAATGTTCACCTAGTGATATGATCCTTCTTCATCGTTCCTCCTTTTTTGGTTAATTAAATTGGGTCTTTAATTCAATTTGATACTCTATTCCCTAATCGTTTCCTACTGATCTTGGCCTTAAAGCCTATGAATGCATTTGAGTCTATAGATTACAAGGATCAATGGCTATTATATAAGCTTTGAAATTGATTTTCGCTCACCCATCACTATGTTTTCAATGGCTAGTTTGTTGTTCTTGAATTTGATGTCTTCAGGCGCATAACCCCTTGTTCTTTCCTCAACTTTCCTATTTTGCATCCTCCCAAAGGGAAGGTGACCCTTCAGCTTTGGGGAAGTGTCCTTTAAGTTGGCAGTTGACAGTCCCCTATAAGGGCACCTGCCCTTTGGGGTCCTTCGATGCCCTTTTCTTTGGAGTCTCTCGTGGACACTCTCATGGACATTCCCCGTGGACATTTTCCCTGGGCTTTCTCTATGGGAATTTTCCTTGGGCTTTCTCCATGGGCATTTTCCCATAGACAAAAAGTCCGTAGACAAATTCCCATGGATAAGAAGTCTACTAGAATATGGCTTTGTTCTTTGGCTTTGAGAATTTCCTTCGGGTTTTCTTCCCACAATTTTTTTGAATTCTTTTAGACTTTTCGTTTGAAGGAATTCCTTCAAACAAAAGTCCAAAAGAATTATGCCTTTGTCTACCTTAAACAAAATTTTGAAAGAATTTATCTTAACTGTTTCCTTGAAAATGACCCTTTCGAAGGGTGTTTTTGTCAACCAGGTGCCCTCCGTAAGGGCACTTGTCCTTTAAGAGGCTCTTTTGAACTATTGCTTTAAACCAACCTTTGAACCATGCTTTCAACCAAGTCGATGATCCCTTTGATTGAACCAAGCTAATGAACCATGCTTTGAACTAAGTCGATGAATCAAGCTTTGAACCAAGCAGATGAACCATTTGATGAACTAACTAAGTGAACCGTTTGATTGAACCAAAGCATTGGACCAACCATTGAACCAAGCTTTGGTTCAATAATTCAATGGTTTATTCCATTTGATTTGGCTAAGTCCTTTGGAAATTCCTTCATTGAACCAAATGCATTGAACCTATTGAACTTTGAACCCATTGAACCTTTGAACCAAAGTGGTTCAATGGTTCAATAGTTTAATGGTTTAAGTCACCTTATTTTTGATAAGTGTTTTGAAGCCATTGAACCTTGAAGTGTTTGAAATTTCAACCTTGATGAAGCGCTTAACTCTTGCTGATGATGTTGAACCTTTGAACTTATTGAACTCATTGAACCAAAATGGTTCAAAGTTTAATGGTTCAATGGTTGGATCCTTGCTTAGATGCTTGTCGATGGATATTTTTGATTGAACCAAGGTGCTAAACCAATCCCAAAAATGACCAAGTGTTGGAAATTGATTATTTTGATTGAGCCCACCTATAGAAGCCTTTGAACCTATAGAAATGAACTTGCCTGTAGAGTCTGTAGAAACCAGGTCCGTAGAAATCAATCTTGAAAGAGTTCATAGAAATCAACCTGTAAAGCCCATTAAACTTGGCCTGTAGAGTCCATAGATTCCTAAGAAGCTTAAAAAATGAGGAATTTGAATGCCCAGGACAAATTTTAGAAAGGGAAGAGACAATTTTGGTTTGTAAGACCAAAATAGTTCAAATGTTGTCCCAAAAATGAGTGATATTTTTTGGGGGACAACAGGGTCCATTTTAGATCATAAATTATTTCATATTATAAACATTGAATTGCCTTATAACATAATTCTTGGTCATCCTTGGATACATGAAGTATAGGATGTTCCATCTACCCTACATCAGTGCCTTCAATTTCCCCATGATGGGATCGATGTTACTATTTTATCCAATCAATAGCCTTACAAGTATTGTAAACATCTTAAGGCTTAGTTCTATAATTATAACTATTTTATGGGTTTTGAATTTATTGTAAAGAAGAATAAGGCTATAGTTTCAAATCTACCTCCATCCAATTATATCAACCCTAGTGATCTCACTTCCACTTTAATTGATCCATTTCCCACAACTCTTATGAATTAGGTTGTTATTAAAGATGTGGGAATTTCCATGTACAGTCTTAAGGATGCCTTCTATGTTGCAACATTTCCTAAAATTCCAAAAACATTTAGTAAGACTAAACCTTCAAAGAATCTTGATGGACCTAACATGATTTGTCAACTGAAGAAGAAATAGTAAAATCCACCTATGGTTTTTGTACCTACTATTGTACCAAAGAAAGATCAAGAGGCTTTTACCGAGGGAGACTAGTTATATTCTAAAGGCCTTGGTAATTATTTTTAGAATCCAAAGTTTCCAATCCCTAATTAGATCATGGATCATCTTGATTATATAGGAAAAGGTCTTAGCCCATAATCTCAAGAAATCCTAGAACCCTTATCAATTAGAGTACCTAATTTGAATTAGGGTCTCAAATTTATATGACCTAGGTTTGACCTCATAAATTTGTATAGTGAATATTTTGAATTAACTAGAGATAAGACTATTGACAAAAACATAGAATCTTATTATAGCCTTTTTGATGAGCTTGTTGACATAGACCTGTTTGATTTTAACACCATTCTGACCTTGGCTATTAGAGCTTTCTATCCTAAAGCACAAACCTATCCCACCATTGGAGCTTCATATCCTAAAGCAAAAACCTATTCTAGTGGTACTTCCCTTCCTAAATCAGAACACCATATTTTTACCATTGAAGCTTCCTATCCTAAATCAAACCCTCATTGTTCCTTATGATTTTTACATCCCAAAATCCGTGATTGGGACCAATAAAATTTGGTCATATAGCTTGATGAGTTTCAAAATGAAGAATCAATTATAGAACATATGGGATTATGAGATGGATTGCCCATTGGCAATCACAAAAAAGAATTTGATTTTTCATTGGATATTTCTACCTACTTTAGAGAGTAGGAAAATTTTATTGGTCATAATAAATATGAAACATTGAGATATTTTGGTGAAAACCTCTGTGAGGCACTTGTTGATTAGGGAAAAAGTAAAAAAAAGACAAGCCTTTAAGTGAAAACCTATTTCAAGAACTCTCAAGTAGAAAAGTTTTTTCATTCCTTCAAGATGTAGAAGGTCATTATAGCCCAAGTTTTATAGTTAGTATAATCATCTCTTTAGAACAACAACATTTTGAGCATCTTGCTCTTGAGTTTCTAGAGGTTTTTGCTACTTGGCCTTTACCTAAGATGGTGGATTCTGATTCGTCACACTATCTAAAACTTTGGGAGGAATAGCAAGAAATTGTAACATGAGAATATGATTAAGATCATAATTCTCCTACAATTCTAGAATATGGATTATGGAAAACATAACAAAAATTAACTTGGTAACTTATGAGGATCCCAAAACTATTTATCTTGGAGCTTCCCTTTTTGAAGCAAAACATGAAAAAAGTATATCCCTCCTAAGGGATTATATTGAAATATTTGCATGGGCATACTTTGGCATGCCAAGATTAGACCCAAACTTGGTTTTACATCACCTTATTGTCCATCCTAATGCCAAACTAGTCAATTAGAAGTTGAGGAAGATATATCCACTCATCATTCTATTGGTTAAAGTAGAATTAGAAAAGTTGCTAGGAGAAGGTTTCATTAGACCATTGTATTAATCTAAATGGATTTACAACATAGTCACACTGATTAAAAAGACCTTAGGTGCACACATTTATATTTATTTCAAATATATCAATAAAGTGTGCCCCAAAGATGATTTTCCTCTATCCAACATTGACATGATCATTAGCTTGACTTTTGGGTATGAGATGTTATACTTAATGGATGTATTTTATATATATAACCAAATAAAGATAGCCAAATAATATTAAAAAAAATTACATTCACCACTCTATAGAGAACATTTTGTTACCAAGTCATGCCATTTGGCTTGAAGAATGCTAGAGCCACAAATTAGCATGTCATGACTATCATTTTTGATGACATGATGCATGATATTATTGAGGACTATGCTGATGATATAGTAGCAAAATCAAGAACAAGAGCTAGACATCCCAACATTTTACAAATAATATTTGAGAGGCTTCGTTAATATAAAGTTTTCCTGAATCCTAAGAAGTTTGTTTTAGGTGTCACTTTAGGAAAATTTATAGGTTTTATTGTATCCCAAAGAATGATCAAATTAAACCCCACCAAGATCAAGGTCATTGTATAAATGCCTCCACCAGACAATCTTAAACATCTGCAAAGCTTGCAATGAAAGATCTAATTTATATGCAAATTCATTTCTCAATTAAGAAATAAGTGCCACCCATTTACCCATCTCTTGAAGAAATGGATTACATTTCAATGGGATGGAGATTTTTACATAGAATTTTTGAAACTCAATACATATTTGGCCAATCCACCAGTTTTGAGACTACCAACACCTAGATGACCACTACTTCTTTACATATCTGCAACAAAGCATGCACTAAGGGCAATTTTAGCCCAACATGATGATCAAAGTAAAGAACATGCATTATATTATAAGCTACACTCTAGTGGCTTATGAGCATAATTATACACCTTGAGAAGGCATGTTTATCTATGGTGTTTTCTACCTAAAAATTATGACATTATATGCTAAACAACAAAATTATTGTAATCACCAAGGTGGACCCTTTCAAATTATTACTATCTAAAGTAGATATTCAAGGATGCATGGCTAAGTGGAATATGCTCATAATTGAATTTGACATTGAGTATTAGAATTAGAATTAGAAAGAAATCAAGGGGAAGTTTATTACTAGTCAAATTATAGAGGTCCCTATCATAGATACTTGATCACTAAAATTTGACATCCTAGATGATTCTATTATGGCAATAAAACAAACATCATAGGAACCTAAATAATGGAATATATATTTGTATGGCTCATTTACATCCCATAGATTTGGATCCAACATATTGTTGATTACACCATAGGGTGATCTGATTCCCAAATCATTTAATATACAATTCAATTGTATGAACAATATGGCTGAGTATGAAGCATTAACTACAGGTTTTTACCTTGCCATATAGTGGGATATTCAAAGTTTAAAAGTATATGGTGATTCCCAACTGATTATTAATCAAACCACTAATCAATATCAAACTAGAAATGACAAGCTTATTCTTTACAATCAAATTATTGATAATCTTAAAGGTCATTTTAAATCTCTATAATTTGAACAAGTTCCAAGTTTCAATAATAGATTAGTTGATGCACTATCAATAATTAGATCCATGATACAAATTGATGGCAGTGCTAAAAACTATCAGATCCTAATTAAAAACCTTCTTTAGCTTTCACATATTATAATAGCCTTAGAAAGGGTGTGTGTCATTGATGAGCCTAATCCCCCACCTAAATTAGCATGGTTCTAAGATTTTTATAACTACTTCTATGATCATATTTTCCTATCTGACCTATCCAATAACCAATAAAAACTATTCCATCACCATTTATCATGTTATACCCTCCTTATAGTCATGCTTTAATTTAAAGGCTATGATGGAATTCTTCTTCATTGTTTATCTTTGAGATAATCCAAGATAACACTCAAGGAGGTTCATGAAGGAATGTGTGGGGCCCACACCAACATTGTAGTGTTAGCAAATAATCTCCTCAAAATAATCTATTATCAACCCAAAATGGAGACTAATGCTTGAAATTATGTAAGGAAGTGTATTCCTTGTTAGCAACATAGAAACTTGATACACACACCTTCTATACCACTATAGCTGATCATAACACCATGGCCATTCTCAACATGGGGCCTTGATCTCATCAAGAAAATAAACCCAGCATCTTTATATGGCCATAAGCATATTATGACTACCACTGAGTACTTTACTAAGTGGATTGAGTCCATTCCTCTCACTTATGTCACCAAGAAGTAAATTACCAAATTCATCCATTACCATATCATCTATCGATATGACATCCGAACTTGACTTATATTCGATAATGGTGGATCTTTTTAAAACTAAGATGTAAAATATATTTGTGAAAAATTCAAGATAGAGCACAAAAAATCAAATCCATATAACTTACAAGGTAATAGATAAGTTGAGGCATCAAATAAGACCATTTTAGCCATTTTAAAGAAGATAGTCAATAACACTAGTTGTAATTAGCATTTAAAAATCTTTCTTTCCCTTTGGGTTTATAAAACCAATCATCAAACCCCAATAGGAGCCACTCCATACTCCATTTTTTATGGCACTCAATCTATTATCCTAATCAATATTGAGATACCATCATTATGAGTATCGCTAGAGAATATTGAAGATGATGAAGACTACAGGGTCTCAAGGGTACAAAAACTAGAACTTCTCGATGGTAAGCATCTAGCTACCATAGAAAACTTGTAGGCCTATCAAAATAGATAGTGGAAAAGATACAATAAGTGCATTCTTCCTCAGGAGTTTGACATTAGTTATTTGGTCTTGAAAGAGAACCAAAATAACACAAACATTAAATGTAATAAAAAAGGTAAGTTTTAACCTAATTGGTTGGGACCATTTATTATCATGTCGAACTATGGATCAGGGGCATATCAATTAGCTAAACCAAATGATAGAGAAACTCAAGAGGCTATGAACGTCATGAAATTTAAGAGGTTCTACACATGAATAGATTTGAACCATTATCTACAAGGCCCCTTACTTGGGGTAAACTTGTGCCAAAGTAATTTCATCCTACCATTTTATACTTAAACTACTCTCGCATGAGCCCTATTACTTTCATGACTCTAGATAGTGAAAGATTTTGGACCATTGGTGCTCTAAACACATTTTATCCTACCTTATGCCATTTTCTTTGAGAATAACATTCTTTGGACTATTCTCCTTGATAACCTCATTGTTTATCCCACTCTAGAACTTTCATCTATTGGACCCTATTGTTGGGACCATTCTCTTTGAGAACCACATTCTTTGTTATGTCTTGGGTTTTTTGTAACCTAAAACTTGAATACCTTGACCAATTATGATCCTAATCATCTCTCATCAGCATTATGAACATCTTAAACACTAATTCTACAAATTAATTCAACCACAACAACATTTCATAGCTTCTTCTGTAGACAAGTGAATAAGAACACCTTTTTAGCTCAAGATCCTTACCTATTGCATGATTCTTTAGATTGATTTTGTGCTACACACTATTCTATATTACATTTACTACTCTTTGATAAAAATTATTATCTTTTAAAGATCCTTGCTCTTGTTTATTTGTGAGCACGTGTCATTACAACTAACTTTATTTATTATTGAAACTCTTAGTTAGTTCCCTAATCCATTATTTATATTCTCACATGTTGTTTTAGCCAATTTTAGTTTTTATTAGAACTCTAAGTTAGTTCCATAATCCATTGTTTATATTCCCACATGATGTTACAACTAGATTTCATAACTATTATTGGAACTTATACTCTCAAACAAGCATCTCCTTGACTAGTTGGTCCCCCTTTGTACATATTTTATCCCAAAACACCAAAAGAAATTAGAAAATGATCCACAAAAGAATAAAAACATTGTCTTTCACTTTTGTACATTATGATCCTCATGCTCTTACCATTTTGAAAGTAAATTTAGTCCCATTGGATTGCCATCTTATCCCATGCACTTTCCATTTTTCAAGATTATTTTCCCTCATCCCACCATGCCATGATCTTTCCATTTTGCAAGCAAATTCAGTCCCACTGGCTTGTCATCTCATCTCACCAACTTGCCATTTTGCAAGACCAATATCATTTATCAAGTCTTCCCTTTTCTTCTACAACATTAATCATATGTTTGGTCATCACTTTTTATTCTATCCCACTTCCTGGGAGAACTATATTTGGATTGAATTTCATGTTGGAATATGCATCCATGGAACTATGTAGGAAGCATCCACTTATTTTGTACATCTAGAGTCAACTCGGCCAACCCCTTCTTTTTTTCTCTTCCCCCATTTCTTTTGTCATTTTTCCTCTTTAATTATATTTTAATTTTGTGTGTCCTTGTTATCTATTATGTTGTGGTGGAAATTAATTCCTCTATCATATGTGCATGAATAATTATCTTTAAACCGCACTAACTTGGTTTTTGTTTGTGTGTTTATTTGAGTTTTCCTATTGTTTTGTTGAGTTTTATTGGTGTTTGGTTGTGTTTTATTGGTGCTTTGTTGTGATTTCACACCTATAATCTAATTTTTTCTACTTTTCTCTTTTTATTACTTCTTGTCTCACTTTGGTCTTATGTTTCCATGTATGTTTTTTTTTCTCTTTTGTGTTCAAGAACATCTTAATGGTCCACATAGATCTTGAGTATTTATATCTTGATCCTATGTCATTAAGATTTTCTTGATTTTTATTTTTAAACATTATTTTTCCTACTTGAATCTTAATTGTTCATATCTTGATTTAAGTTTGGTTCAATTATGTTTATCTTTTTCCTTATCTTTACTTTTTCATTTTAATGTAAATAGTTATAACTCTAGTTTTGGTTATTATTTACCATTATCCTTAGTTATAGGTATGCATATTTGAACTAGTTTTACACACTAGAAAAATCATGCCATTATGAGTTATTCATATTTATAATGCCTAATTTAATTTTATATAACAAGAACTTTGTGCTTTAGACTCAAGTCTTAACATCAACATAGCTCTGATGAATAGGTCTCAAGAAGACTATGCATAAACTAGGCTCAATAGGTTTAGCACTTGACTCAATGCTTAGATGTGCATCTGTTCAAATAAATCATGAGTCTAATCAATATTTGGTCAATTTTCATCATCCCTCATTCCATTCTCTCCCAATTTTGGGTGAACTACATTGGCTTGAGGTCTATTTGGACTATGTAGGTAGTGCTTGGATACATGACATATCTCGGGTTAGCTTGTCCATATTTATTATTATTTTCATTCTTGCATCAATTTGTGAATTCTCATATGCTTGTTTTTTTGTGGCTTTTTAAAGCCATTGTACCATCGCATCTATGTTTGTACCTACTCACTTTAATCTATGTTTTAGGTTACATCCTTGAGCTAATTACTTGAAAATTTACCCATGATGGGGGACAACATTTTAACCCATTAACAAATAAAATCAGCCCTACAGGGGAAAACCATTATTTATTCTTTATCAATCATCAAAATTATCCCTATTATGGTAATACTATTTTATCACGACTAAATATACCCTATTAGGGCACTTCTTATCACCTATTTGGAGATCAAAATCTCCTTTTCATCAAATTCTAAACTCTCCACACTTTTTCCCATGAAAAAATTTTTTTAGTGTTCAAATTTTCTTGAGATGTATCAATGTCGTAAGTGCATAGCTTTCACCCTCAAATTTGGTGCATTCAAAGTGTGTTCCTTACATGTTTGGATTGAATTATTCCCATTTCCCCTATCTTTGGGGCACATTATACCTATAAATATATTTTTATCATTGATGGTAACCACTTATATAAGTATTAGCTCATTTGGATGTGATTTATTCCATTGGTTAATCTCTCAATTTCCCTCTCTTTTTGAGAGTCCATCTTTCTCTTTCATCCTAGAATGTCCTATCGAGGGGGCATCATGTGTCATTTCCAATTTCTTCTTGAAAATTATTTTCTTTGAAAATATTTTACTTCACCTTAATGTCATGCTATGCTTACTCAAATAGGGGTAAAATGTAGACATATAATTCCTAACACTATTTGTGTTGAAATTGTCAATCTTATTTGAATCGCACTGAAATGCATAATTTAGGTTGAAATCACTAAAAATGTGCTAAATGGTTCAATCTTGTGATAAATAAGTGTCAATTTAGGTGAATTCATCTATAAATTAGGTAATGAATTTTATGTGATACCTAAATTTGATCAATTCATTTCGAGTCAAAATGATGATTTTGCCTTTTTGTGCTCTAGATCACTCTTTTATTCTAATTCATTAGTATACATCATGTACCTTTGTTATTTTGTGTTAGCAACATGATAAATGGGAATGCGGTTATAACACATATAAAATCACCTTTAAATTCTTCTTGAGTCAAATTACAACCCATTAATATGACTTTCTGAGCATTTTGATTAATTGAGGGCCAATTTCCAAAGAATTGCACAAATATTGATTAATCTTGTTTAAGAATAATTAATTCAAATCAAGATCTTAAGTGTATTTTCCATAGAGTTTATTAGTTATTTAAATATTGGAAATTGATTCCCAATATCTGCATTACCTAATAACATCATCTATGGGGTGGCATCTATAAGCCATAAATGCATAAAATATCTAAATTATGGTCACCTATGCCTAATTAATGCCCCTTCTTCCCAAATCATAATGAGGATATTTATGATTTTAATTAAAAATATTATGTTAATCCATGGCCACACATCTCAATCTTGAGATGGATGTTCATGTTTGAGCTTAGACCATTTGGAAAATCTATAAATAGAAGGGCATAGAATACCATTTTTTGTAAAATTATAATGCCAAAATATCTTCACAAGTCATTTATGTTGTGATTATTTTGTTATTTTCATTTGGGTAAGATTCATTTGATATAACAATTTTTATATTTTTTATATTAAGTATAGGTTATGCATAGATTTCTTGAGGTAATGGAGTAGTAAAGAAGCCATTGTTGACAAAGACTGGAGCTCTAAATCAAAGGGATAACATACTTGGAGCCACTCTTAGTGTGGTGAAATCAATTTGGGAAGGTAACTAGTATTGTTTTATTTCAAATTGAACTTGATTATCATTATCAAACCATGCATGAATAGTTTGGCTTAGATTGTCAATTTTTATGTATTATTTTGTGACTTTTCATGACTAATGTTTGAATTGATCCTCTTTGAAATCTATCCTACACATAGAATTAATCAAACACACAAAAAATAGTTAGACGTAGATTAGTTTTAGGATGCATAGAAAAACACAAAAGGATAATATTTCTAAAAGTAAGACACTACTACCCCAACACTATTGTCTAAGGTATAAATCTACTATCCATTAGCCTAGAAATAGGAAAATAAAAATTCAATAGAATAACATAGAAGTTATAGCCTAGATTTACATAATTTCAGTCACATGTTATCTAATTTGATTACTTTATGTGAAAAATTCAAGACACTACTACCCCAACAGTATTGTCTAAGGTACAAATCTATTATCCATTAGCCTAGAAATAAGAAAATACAAATTTGATAAAATAACATAGAAGGTATAGCCTAGATCTGCATAATTTCAGTCACATGTTATCTAATTTGATTATTTTATGTGAAAAATTTAGGACACTACTACACAAACACTATTTTTTAAGGTAAAAATCTGCTATCCATTAGCCTATAGATAGGAAAATACAAATTTTATAGAATAAAATAGAAGTCATAGCCTAGATTTGCACAATTTTAGTCACATGTTATCTAATTTGATTAGTTTATACTTAAGTTTTCACATAATCATACCAAGTTTGCTTAGATTTTTGGAATCATGTGTGGCATGATCACTTCCACTTTATTTTTAGATAGACATAGACATAAATTGCTACATCTCAGTCTAGAATCCATATGCACAGATACTAGAATTAGGGGCATTTGCATGACACATCATTTCCACATGATTAATTTTGTACCAACTCATCTAAACAAAATAGAAACATCCATTTAATTCTCTACATTATATAATTCAAACACCATTTTCACCAATTTTCACATGAGATTGATGCCTTCTTCTATATGTAACAATTGTCATTTTTGTGTAGTCCATGAATTACATTCCCAAGTGATTAAAAGGCCCTTTGGATATTTTTCATTTTAGAGTTTCTAAATGGACCTATGGCCATCCTAAATAGTTAACTTTAAATTTCATAATTTTATTTAATATGCATCTAATCAATATACGTAACAAAGGATAGAGTCATAGTCTATTTGAGTTCTTGAACTACCTACATAGGAGGGTTGGACAATCCATTAGTCCAATCCAAATTATTCATAGTGTATGATCCAAAAAGAAAGGGTGGGAAAGGATAGACTCAAAACTAAAGTGAGTTATTGAGCCACCCATACATGGGGATTTTATAATCTAGCATCTCAGTCCACGATATTCACCAATTTGATCACTATTTACACACATATGATGTCACTAGTTTTTTACATTGGTTCATGTACCTAGTGAGGTGTATTCATTCCTTTCCTATATATCTTATCTCTTTACTTATTTTTATATTTGATTTTTATATCTCTTAAGTAAGGACTAATTCATCCATGTTTAATTTATAATATATATAATGAAACATGCTTTACACACTCAGATCTAGATTAATAGGCTTAACCTCATAAGTATGCCTAGGTACACTTTTTTTATTTTATCCTAGTCATTTCACTTTGTTACATTTATATAATAAAGGATATGGAAATTAAGTTATATAAAATGTCACTTCAGTGCTATGAGTGTCACTTGAGACAACCCATCCCTAGCTTAGCCTTAAACCTATTTTAGGGTCTCTTTAAACAATTATCCAACTTTCATATAGACCTTTTCACATCCTTAAACATCTCAAAATCATTATTAGAACCTCCCTTATGTATATAGGCCCCTAGTGACTCAATTTATGCCACTTAGAAAATAGTTTTATACTTTGGACACTTTCACCCCATGCTAGTGTCCCACTTTTAGTGTAAATGTCCAATGCCTAATTTTAACCCCAAAAAATATCTTTTCAATTCCTCAGACACCTAAAGTTGGTATATACCTATTTAAAACCCTACACAAACACTAGATCAATCTATATACATGGACTTTATCCCTTTATCCACTAGATGTAAATGAAATGAAAAATACACAAATAATCTTAGAACAAGTTGTGTACAATCAATGTTATTGATCCCTATTCTACCCTAATTTTGTATACAATCATCCATAACCATCCCAAGCATAGAATACATAGATTTATAGTCTCAAGACTCATTCAAATCACTAAGGTAGACAATCATACTATCAATTATTTACAATGTCACCAAGTACTTAGGTAGGATAACTACATCGAGCTTGATCCCTCCTTAGAGTATTGGTATGTAGGCAAATATCAACATAGTGATGTGTTGAGGATGTCCAACCTACCATCTAACTTCACAATTTTACTAATTATGCCACCAAAATACCCTAATAACACATAGGTCTAGGGTTTACTCCTAAATTAGTCAAAAATATTGCATAGATAGTGAATCAAAGCTCATCCACACAGGTATAGGTAGGTTAGACTCAGCTAAAGGTGCACCCAAAAACTCAAACAATTTTTTCACAAAGTAAATTAGTACTAAAAGTAGGACACTAATACCCCAACGTTACTATCCAAAGTATAATGATATTGTCTAGGAGGGTTTTTGACACCTATACCCTATTTGTGATACTCATATCTACTTCCACACTAGTGTTTAACCTCCAACTCATCCATCTTAGTTGTTTTCCATCTACGTTCTTATTTTTATCATTTATTACTATTTTTAGAAATATAATATTAGGTTAATTATTTCAAAAATCAAGGGTTGCATTTATTACATATTTTTACCTTGATTTATTATACTTAAACCCTTCAACTACCTAGGGCTTACAAGCCATAAATTCTTAAAATTTAAATCAATGAATATTTCCCCCATTACATATATTGATGCATCACATTCAAAAGTGAATGTATTAAAAAATTATGGGGCTACCAAAAAAGGAGTGGTGAATATGGCCTCATTTAGATTCTCAAAGGCCTTGGAGATAATTTAATTTTAATAGAAATTTTATTATTTAAAAAATTAATGAGTGGTGTTGTTATTCTACCATAATATTTTACAAATTGATGATAGTAGCCTATTAATCCCAAAAAGTCTTAGATTTTCTTATGGGGTTTTGTAAATTTTAGTTTTATCATATACTTGATTTTGTGAGGGTCTACTTTGATGCCTTAATGTAAAATAATGTGACTCAAATACTCCACCTCTTGTACTCTGAAAAGACACTAGGAAGGCTTTGCATAAAGTTAATGTTGTTCTAGAATGATTAGTACATGATTAACATGTTATAAGTGTTCTTCCCATGTCTTAATGTATATTAGTATATCATTAGAAAGAAAAAATATTTTTTTTTGATTAAAAAAATTTAAATAGAGTGTTCACCAAAGTCTGGAAATTAGATGTTGAATTTGTGATCCTAAAAGGCATTGCCAAAAACTCATAATGGTCTTATTGATTTTTTAAAGTTACATTATGTATATCCTCATCTTTGATCCAAATTTTATGGTAACTAGAATGAATATCTAGTTTTTAAAAGTAGATAATACCATATAACTCTTTTATTAATTCATTAATTATTACAATAGGTAACTTATATTTGATAATGTACTTTGAAATTTTCTATAATCTAGGCACATCATCCAGTTATCATCCTTCTTATGCACCATGAGCAAAGGGGATGAATACGTGTTTTGGCTATGTCTAATAATACTTGTCTCCAACATTTCATAGACAATATTTTCATTCTCACTCTTATGAACACATGGGTACCTATATGGTCTTATGTTTGGTAGTTGAATCCATGGAAGAAATCAAATGACATGATCATGTTCCCTTTTTAGTGGTAGTCATTTTAGAGGTTCTTCAGGAAAAAATTAGTGGTTATCAATAATCTTCTATAGATTAGGATATGTAGACATATTTTTAAGTTATAATTTTAAGGAAAATAAGCATGATACAAAACCTTCTTCCCCTATTTTAAGAATATTTTACATATTATGACAACTAAACATATGTGGAGACTTTATTTTTAGTCCATGCAGTTCAAATGTTTTGCATTCATAATGAAATTGCATGAAAAAATCTTCTAAATTAATTTCTATCATGCCTAGTGTTGTGAACCATTATTATAACAAAATTGTGTCTACCCCACCCATGGGAATATAAAACATAATAGAGTCTATCTTATAGTCTCTGATAATAATTTTTATACTATGGCATTTCCCTAAATAATTGATTGTGCCACCATCTACAATAATGATCTAAAATTATGGACCTATGTAAATAAATTAATTTAAACATTCAAAAAATTGTTCTTGATGAAGTTATGTGTAATCTTATATTTAATAAACATTATTACATATTATTTCTTAAGGAAACCCATGTCTTGGAGTGTTTGTAAATTACTAATGAATAAGTGTGCATGATATGATATAGTTGGTTATGTATCTTTTGACTCCTTGTATGTCTCATCCTCACCCTCATCTGATAATTTACTGTCATATTATTCTTCATTGGTACATTTAATGTATACAAATTTATTCTCAACACATTTATTTCCTTTGTTTAATTTTATATCATAGTTGAAATATATCCTTTTGGCACATTTATCTTTAATTATTAAGGAGTCAATTTAGTATGCCAAAGAAATTATTATGTTGGAATAATGTGCTCTCTATTAGTAGTGAATGCTTATCAACTAACCAGATCTATTTCATCTATCATGCATGAAAATACCATGGGATCTGATACGAAACTTGCATTAAACATGTTAACATCGAGTTGGATGATATCCTTGAGCCCACCTAATATTAGGTCATTTAAGTTGTCATTTTTGATGTCATCCATACACAAGGACAAGATATAGAATTTTTGAATATGATGCTTGAAAGGCCTTAATTTTCATAAATTTACTAACTAGTTGAATTAGTTCTCTATTACACAATTGTATTAGTTCATGTATAGCACATATGTGAATAAAAAACAAGTCACCGCAAGGCCCTTATTTTTGTTTTGAAATCATAACCATCTATACCAAATGAAATTCTCTAATTACAAGTACACAGATTCCAAGACAACCAAATATGTACATGGGTTATGATTTACATCAAATAAATTTTCCATCTATTTGATTTAGGTGACCAAATTCTTACCATCAAAATTACACATTTCAAATTTTGGTACTATTTTTTGCAAACATGAATTTGAACTAGGGATTTTATCATTGGAAGAAATATTTAACCCTAAATTTAGATATATTTGGTTATTTGGGGTTAAGAGGATTATATTATATTTTACAAAAAGGTGTTGAACTAACCCAAAATATAAGCCAATTAATATAAAAATTAGATAATTCATAAAACTGAGATTGCTAAAAATAATCAAATACAAATATTGATAGCTATTATAATGAATTGGAAAAAAATGATACTTAGTTGTTCTACTATGTACATTTAGGTCTAGTTTGGAATAGGTTGTAAGATAATCTTGACATAGTCATTAGATTCTAGAAATATTATTTATGTGGTCTCAAATGCTTGCATCGAATCTATATAGTTGCATCAACATAGGTGTCTAACCTTACCATAGGTGTCCTATACACAATATTGACTAGATATGGGTGAAAATTAATGAATCCTTTTAGTATTTTTGTCACATTTTTTTATTTAATTAGATCATGTGCATAGGTTAACATTCTTTTTCAAATGATCAAAACCCTAGCTCTTAACCATTAGAGTGATTATGGAAAAAATGGGTTAGTGGACTAACAATGTCAATCTACCCCAAAGACCCATATATAAATGGTAACTAGTTACATAGATAATGCTTTGAAGAGGGAATCAAACCTATGTAATTATCTCATGTGTTAGATTGTGTGTGTACAAGGATGTAATGTGTGATAAACATATACATGTAGTGACCCAACTTGTTACTTAGAAACTATAACTCATGGGATAATATTTGAAAGCTTAAGGCATGTGTAAATACTAACCCTATGACTAATATGTAAATAGGGATGAATAGGTCATGTTTACTCACTTTAATTCTTAATTGAGTTATTCTTGGTATATTATCTTATGAGTGTATGTGACTTATAGGTGAGGAATGAATGAGGGTTGATTTTGTATAAATACAAAATATTTATTTATGAATATCTCACATGAAATCACTTAGGTTGACCCTATTATACATTTATTTTATAAATTGGATGACTTTTGGGCATTGGACTCTTTTTAGGAAAAGTGGACACTTACATTGATGCATGTGTTTGAGTGGGACACAAGTGTTCAGTGAGATAGAAAATAATTACAAGTATAGAACCATCAGTGAAGGATAATAATTAGGTTTATAATTTTTTTAATAATATATAAGTTCTGCTATTTATAATAATAACGGTCAAACTAATAGATAAACAATTAGGTATAAAGACATAGTGAACAAACACTTTTAGTAATGACTAGGTCTAGAAATGAAAGGTATAAGCATGATATTTATTTTCCAAGTGTATAAGACTTAGGTAATATATAAATCATATTTTAGTATCTACATTCCCCCCTTTAATCTATTAATGAAATTTATAGTTTAAAGGAGAGAAATGTATACCTAGTTTTATATAACACACCTTGCCTTTGTGTGAGCCTAACTTGAGTAATTTACTAGTGACTAAATTGTAACCAAGATCATGTTAAAATATATAATCAATTTATTAAATATGAAATTAAAATAATTTTAAATTATTGAAAATAAGAAGATGAAGGTTATGAGTACATCTGTGTCTTAATGCAACCATCTTACCTTTAGGAAATTTGATTTAAAACGATGCTTCATATGAAGCATTAAAGCTAATATTAGGAAAATTATTAATGTGAAATTGAATGTATATAGATATTAGATGAGACATGCCCCAACCTTGGTGTAATGTTGTGTTTCAACACAACCATTGAGCTTGTTTCATCTCAATCGTGTAACCCAAATATGTGCATGATTTAGTGAGTGTGAGTGATTTAATCAACTCACATTATATATCTAGTGAGGTTGGATGATTTAATTAAAAAAACCTATAATTTTGGTAAATTTAAATGATTTAATAAAATATAAGTTATAATTTTGGTGATATTGAGCAATTTAATCAACTCAACCTTCCAAAGGTGAACCAAATAGTATAGTAGATTGGATTAAAAATAATCCATAATAGTCCATATTGGGAAAGATAACATTTCATAATAATATTAGAAATGTGTAAAATGGTTTGATTTTTTAATTTTAGGTGCCCTCTATATAGCATATGCACCTCATATATGTCTCATGCTTAAATCTAGGTATAATACCAATATCAATGTATAGAATGCTATGAAAAATATGTATCTAAATGAGATAACTATGAAATTTGGTGAATTTTAAATTAGTGTGTGGAGGACATTTTTATATGACATTCTCCCACTAAATATGGAGAATCTGAGAATTAGTGTCAATGTGGAGAACATGTTTCTATAACATGCCCCTAATGTAAACTAGAGATGATGAGTACTAAATAAGTGTGTAAGTCATGTATTTTTGACATGCCCCCATTATAATATAGATCTATGAAAATGTTGAAATCATTCCTATATGAAATTCCCCCAATGATATGCCCCTCATTTTAAGGTGAGTGGAAATATAATATAGTAGTTATCTTACCTCAAAAGGACAAGATAATTTTATAAGTTGTGTATGGATCATGTAACATATATGAATAACATGTCTAAGTAGATATAGCATTGAAGCACACAATATGTGATCATATTGATTCCTAAGATGCATGAAATAGATCATGTCAATGTTTAGAGAGCAAAACTAAAAAAACTCAAGAAGAAATCAAGCACACACACACAATAGCACTCAAAATCAAAGCAAAAGCAAATGGTCCAAGGAGACCTCAAACAAGAGGTTTATTCAAATTCCACACAATCAAATGGAAATGACTTAGTAAAATGTACATAAACATATAGTGACATATTTATATGTCCATACAATAAAGAGTGACATATTAAAATGTATAAATAGGCAAGCAAAGGCATGGGTGCCATAATCAATAGAGCATATTCAAATGCTCAAACACGAAATACAATGAAAGCTAATATAAATTAAGGAACACACTCAATAAATTTCATAAATGAAAGCATGGAATATAGAAAACTAACTTGAACATAGCATACTAGTTCCTAAACATGTGTTTTCAAAAATGTTAAGTACCTAGAGTATCAAGTACATTGTGAAAAGTATAAGCATTAATAGAGGAAAGAATAAGTGTATAATATAAAAATTGATAATTAAATTTATCATATAATAATATAACCTAGGTGCATCATGACTAAATAAGTATATCCTCCCAATGTTCTCATTATTTGACTGGAGGGAAGGCCCAACATATGTATATGCATATGTCATGCATCTAGGTATGCATGCATCACACTCAAATTAAGCATGAAACATATGTGTATATAGGAAATGAATGATGTTGTATGTACTAATATGGAGCAGATAAAATATGTATAATAAATAGTACAACTAGGAACATACTAATTTTTTTTAATATTTTTAAATTTATTTGAATGGTTTTTTATTTTATTTAAATATTTGTAGAAGGTAAAGTCTAGATAATTATTCCATCTAAGGGATGTTCATCTTTAAGTGCTCTAAACATTAAATATGGTATATTAAATTTTTATTACTATTGTGGAACATGTATATGTATAATATCTAGTATTGTAGGCTATGTGATGCTCAACATATGTGTCATAAGACTTTCTTATATCGATGATGTAATAGGACTAGCATTAATAGAACCCATCATTTTATGATCTATAGTGTATTTTAAGTATAAATAATAAGAACATGTTTAGTTTCTCTAGATAACTGAGTATGTTATGTATTATTATATGAGGATTTTGTGAAATCCACTATGTAAATTTGATGCAATTATCTCTCAAGTATGAGGTGCCTAGGAAAGGAAATTTCCTATTTCTTACCCTTTTGTGAAGGGTTAAAATTAGTAGGTTTTATAATTAGATATCTTAGAATAAAATTATAATTTTCAATTAGATATTCATATGAAATTCTACGAACTATGACTAATCTATTAGTATGAATGTATTTAATACACCCATGCATTGTGGAAAGTACTTTATGGATTTTATTTATCCAAGGTCATCCAAATAACATATCAAAGAATACCTTGTCTGATATAATTGAGAATGTAGTGACCACATTGATGGCCCAACTTATAAAGGTAAATTGGTCTCACCAATAATGTGCTATGAGGTCCCATAAAATGCTATGAACATTTTAGTTAAAGGGTTCAAATCATCATGTATATATATATATATATATATATATATATATATATATATATATAAAATGTGAAATTAGTGTCATGGTGTAAAAATTTTCTCTAATAACATTTTCAATCATAAATCTATGAATAATATGGTGATCAAATTATGCTTGAATAAATAATGAATGAATATCTGAGTCATCATCCATAATATCAATGTCATATAATGTAATATAAGGTATTTGAACCATAGGAGGTATGTGTCATGTATAAGTACCAATAATCCCATCTCATGTGTGCCATAATGTGGTGGAGGAAGATGTGCATTATATTCCATTTTAAACTATAGATTCCTTTTAAAATGATCTTGTAATGGATCACTAAACATCTTTTGGTTTTGATGGCCACTAGGTTATGACCCTAAATTTTTGGGAGGATAATCAAATGTAAGTTATTGGTTATCTATAAAGTCTTATATCTTATATTTCAAGGTATAACATCAATAATTAAAATCCAAAGGCCATATTATAGTCATAATTAGCATTGGCATCATATCCAAGAGGTATAGGTCTACTCGTATCAATGTCTATAGGAGGAGGGATAGATATGAGATGATAATATACAAGTTTATTAAGTAGTGATGCTAGAGACTTAGGTAATCATGTAAATTATATCATTGGTGAATTGGATAAGATAAGTCGATTAGGTTGCTATGTTACTGCATTAACAATTGTAGTAGTTTCATTTTTAGGTTCTGTAGATTTGACCTTATATCTTAGTTTGATATGAAAGTTGGTATTGGATATAGTTAGTGTGTTTGTTGCATACTTAAAGTTTTTAAATGTAATAATTTTCATTTCATTGTCTCTAAAAATATGGTATAACTCATCAAACTATTTTAATTTTTTGAAAATAGTAGAATTATGTAATGGGGAAAGAAAACTTTACTTGAAGATGTCTTAAACTTATTTATCTACCATTTGATTTTTAATTTTATCTAGTATCACCTTGTACCTCAAGACATATTCATTGATAGCTCCATTGATTCCTTGTTTTATCTTTGAAATTTAGGCATAGGATACCTTTTTAGTAATGTTGATATAGAAGTGTGCCAAAAATGATCTAAAAAAGGTTTGATTTCTTTTACTGATTGGATTGGTAAATCATAAAACCACCTTATTGTGACCTAAAAAACACACCCCATTTTAAAATATAAATAGGGACCCACTATTTATTGAATATCCAAATTGGAAGTCTAGTGAATCAAAAGTCTATGATGTGGAATTTAAAATAATAAACTTAAGGTAATTTTGAAGTTTTAAATATGCTCCAAAGTTATAGGATAATCAAAGATATGTATAATAAATATTATACAATTCACTTTTCACCTTTTATTTTCCTTTAACTTAGTACTTGTGTGTTTACTTAATTTATGGTTGAATGGATAACTAAGATGATGTGTTATGCTTTTAGTTGTATATTTACTTATATTATATCTTGAAAAGGTAATTTATGCTTAAATATTTTGTTGAAACACTTTTAAGCTCATTTAATTTTTCAATGCAGCATCATTTTTCTAACCTAAATCCCAAGTGAATAATGTAAGTCACCCAAAGAATTTAATCACCAAGATATTTCCAAGTGCCGCCATCTCTCTAACCTATAGGTGACATAAGTAGAGTTCCATATAATAACTATCCTAGTAAATAACAATCATGAGATCCATTCATATGTCATCATCCTTCGCACCCAAAGATGATGTCAATATATTTCATTATATGAACTATCCTAAGAAAGTGAATCATCAATATCCATCCATGTGTCATCATAATACTCACCTAGAGGTGACATCAATAGATTTCCTTGTAAATATTATCCCAGGAAAGTAAAACATTGAGATTTGTGCACATGTCACCATCCTTCTAATACATGGCCAAAATTTTAAAATTACAATAAGCCATAACTTAGCTATGATAAAAATAATAATACCTAGACACATGTCAATCAACCACATAAATAGATAAGAAAGACATAAATGCCTAGTCCTAAATTGTGGAAAAGAAATGGCTATCACACTATGCTAACTTGGCACTTGAGTGTAGCTAAAATTATGCACATGGTAATAAAATCCATTGACATTAATGATATTAAAATCAAATGGAAAGAATAGATATGAAATGGAGCAAAATTAGTTGTTTCCATTAATTAACATGAATTCAAAAACTAATACATTAAATTCTCAAAGCCAACAAACCTAGATCAGTATAATTTAATCTACAATATCCAATATAAACACATTTCCTTTTAGTTATTAAGTGAAAATTACATATTTAGAGATCAATTACTACCAATAAATTATAGACTCTCCATAGAACAAACATTTTCCACACATAGTTTAAATGGCCTCCTAATATCACATTCCAAATCTTTATGCATATTAAACTATAGGAACTAATAGAGTAGATTGATGCATATATTTTGATTCTAGTACTGCTATCAACTAATGGATTTCAAACATTACTCTTATATTATATGGGATGACGTCGATTCAATCAAGCTATACAAGGCTGAGGACCAACTTGTAATTTTCATATAGGGGGTTATAAGGATGGCTTGATTGGAAATAAAATTGGTATGTTTACATGACATTGAAACCATATTAGAGGTAATGCCTTTGTATTGACCTTTTACTTGATTTATTTTTGAATAAAAAAATCTCTAAGAAAATATTAAATTTTAGACATAGAGAAACACAAACAACATATATAAGTGTAAAGGCTTTCAAGAGATGCTAAAAAATACCTCTACCAAAAATTAATTATAGGTATGACATGGTTGATTCAACCCAATAAAATTTACAAATTCAAGGTCATACTTCTACTATACCTATTGATGTCTTTAGACTAGGGGTAAGAATTTTAATAGCCCTACGAAATAGAATATATGGTTTCTCAACCATTTCTTATTGTAGATGAGATATGGATCTCATTTTTATATATTATCTTAACATATAAAAAAATTATATCCATGGGAGAAATTATTAGCTTCTAATTTGATTCTATGAATCATAAATCTAGGAATAGCTTAACAAGATGGTAAATTCTATAAGATGTCCTATTTAGTAGATGTTGTGAATTGAAAATATGCATTCAACTTATGAATATCCCTAGAAACCATCCATAAAATACCCAAAAAATAGTGATTTGTGATGAATTCAACGTCCTCTACATGCACAAGTTTAGAAATCAAATGAAAAGTTTGATAGAGACTTTATCAACTTATGGTATACCATACCATAGATGAGAAACATATGCATAGACTATCAGATCCTTTAAATAATATTATTAAAAAATGGGTGACTATTATTTTTATCTTGAGTGCACTATAATTAGGATAAAAGGTACCAAGGCACACCCTTTATACTTACCCTGACTTGTGCTTAAAAAATTGGATAAGAAAGAAATTGATGATCAATTAAATGAAAATTTTGATGATAAGTTACAAAGGGACAATAAAGCATCCATCCACCCAACTCCTCTTAGCATTTGTTGAATACAATATACAAGGTGGGAGCACTTCCAATCTATTGGAAGAATAAGGATGTATTATGGATTGAAATGGGAACCATTTAGACATTGGGACCACATGAATAATTTTATGGAAATATCAAGAGATATAAATTGAAATTTTATGCAAAATGATTTAGAGGAAAACACTAAACAACTCACACTTGTCTCTTGTTTCAATGTGCCAACTCTTTGAAAAAGTTTCTTAATGGCAAACTAGATAATTACATAGTTCAAGGTTTCATTAATTATTTTGGGTTATTATGATCATATAAATACTCATTTATATCCTCTTTAGTCTCATAACCAACCCACATAACCTCTCAACAAAACTTATTCAACATAACCTGCTTCCTCAATTGTGACAGGCCTTATTGTAGCCTTTTTTTGGATTTTTCCAATGATATAGACAAGTACTAATTGAATTTGGAAAAATAAGGTGATACTATGTCACATTTTATTGAAATATTCCCTTCCATGAAGTTTATTTACCCAAATCAATGCCTAGGTGCCCTTTTCAATCATTGTCTAGGCCTAATTAGGCCTCTTTAGCCCTATTTTGAACACAGTCTACCAAATCCATACTTAGATATTCTGTACAAGTCTAAAACTATCAAAATATATTATTACATATCAAAGTTTATCTAATATAAAAATTTTGGAGTTTTTGGCTAGTGGAATCACTTTTTATATCAATTTTGGTCTCTAAACCCTAGTTTAAGGTCTGCATAGACTATATCTACCAAAGAGGAATCAATTTTAAGTTTTAGGTTTTAAAACAATTTTCAAGTAATTGTAATGATTAATCAGGGTATGTATAACCCCCATACACCTTCTCCAAGCATTGGACTCCTTCCTTGATGCCTCTATTCTTTACTTGACTAAAGTTTTGAAATAATTAAATAAAGGTATATGAAAACTTAAATTATTGACAGTAAGGCTTATCAACTCATATGAGTGATCAAATTACAACTCACATTGTAAACTTAGTCTTCTCCATTCAACGTGGAATTTAGGAATATAGGGTCTAAAAATTGAACCTTCACAAAGGAATTTGAAGATAATTAAGTAAATTATTAAAAACCATCAAAACACTTGTATCACACTTAACAAATACATGAAGAACATCAAACAATTATCTTTATTGATTCCTTTTACTAGTATTCTATCTTACATAGTCGCCTCAATTGTTATACATAAAAAATAGGGTATGCCATTAGTTTTAATCTTCAAATGAGGAATTATTTATTATTTTATTGGAGCTTGATCTCTCTCCATCCTCAAAAGAATCATATTACATGAAAAACCAAAACATTTTTATGTCTTACAACTACTCTATCTACTTTTAGACCTTCAAATGGTCACTAAAAGGCTAGTTACAATTAAGCACATACATCCAATTTGTTTTATCATACATAGATGATCTAAGACCCATGGTATATAACCATGGTGTCTTAAATAATTCCCCCTTAACAATTTCAAGACTGAATCATCTCTCAGTCACACATAAGACTCCTAAACTAGCCTTTCAATTTCAAAAATTCAAATTATTGAAATTGGTGGGAAAATGCCAATTTTGAAATCTAACCTTCCTAAGCACACATAGACACTTGGTGAAGTTTAAAAAGTGTGTATTATGATTCCTAAACCACTTAAAACAACCTAAACATTTTATTTGACTACTAAACATCTTGGTTAAACCAAAATTGTATAAACAAACAAAACTAGCTCACCCTTAGAAGGATGCTCTTGCATCATACTACTGAGGTATAAAGATAACTTTCCATAAAATTTAAATTGAGATTGTATTGCTCTTCTCCTTAGAATCTCTCTCTCTCTTGTTCACTCTCATATTTAATTTCATATCCTCCTAGATCCCAAGGCCTATGAGTGGAACATAGACCTCCTTGTTATTTGACTAATGCCAACTTGCTTCCTCCTTTGAGGTTAGATTTATAGATATTAACCTCCAACCTGATCATCTTAAATATCTTGTTTCTCTCCTTCAAAAAACCTACACATGAAACATACAAGTTAAACATAATAATCTCTTTATTATCTTATAAAAATACACACTCATGGTTGTCCTTTCTATGCTCAGATCTACTATCTATTAGACTAATACTTGTTATTCCATCTTCTCCTGTATAATACTATCAACCTCTTTAACGTTATTATTTCTCTCTTGCTATTGTTCACTCTCTATCTAATTAGTCACTTTACTTTCCATAGAAAAATCTCTCAACATGTCAATCTTATTAGAAAAGTTTTATAGATACTCCATGCTCTTTATCAAAGATAATTGATGATACAAGTCTGTAAACAATCTTTTTAAGTGTTCATTTGATAATAAATTATCATTTTGGGATGACTATAATAAATCTTTTTTGCTTTTAATAACACCTCAGTATGCTTGTCAATTATTTCATCCTCTTCTCTTATTTCTATGGTAACTTGTACTATCATTTCTTCCTCTTGACACTTGTTCTCAGTGGATACACTCTTTTCCTCAATGTTGCAACGAGTTCCATTTGGTAAATATTCCTTCTCACTAAATGTCATCACACTAATTTATACCTCCTTCCATGCTTGACTATCCTTCAATGGGGTTGGTGTATGATTGATTCCATAATTATCAATGGTGTATGTATTGGCTATACCATAATTAATATATCTTCTATAATACTACCATGGTCTACCAAGGATGATATGACACATATCAATAGGAATCACATCACATAAAATTCTATCTTTATACCCACCAATCTACAAGTCTACATGGAATTGCTTACTAATTAGGACTTGATGGCTATGTTGAATCTAAGAGACTTTATAAGGACTTGGATGCTCTTTGATTTGTAATCCTAATTTATCTACTATAATGGAAGATAAAATATTATCCATACTACCATTATCAACTATGACCTTACAATATTTACCTTTGTTTTTACACATGGTCTTGAACAACATCTTCCTTTGTGGTGGATCTTTCTCTTCATGGATTATCTTCAAAATAAGTCTCCTCATCAGAAAAATCTCTCCTATTTCATGTTCTTATACATAGTTTGGAAATGACTCCACACTTTCCTCTTTTTTTTAAACCATTTGATTCCTACTTTCACTCCAAGAGTTGCCAATTTGAATGTCTTTTGGACACATATAGGATATATATCCTAAAAATTTATTGCATTTGAATAACTTACCTATAAACCCACTATATCCTCTTCCTCTAACATATGATCTTCCACCTTTGTATCCATAATTGCCTCTAATATATTAACTTGAGCTTTCATAACAACTCTCAACTTCTTTACTTTGACTTTTCCACGGATTTCTATTACATGGCTTTTCTCTTCCTTCTTGATGGCCTCTACCTCTATATCTCTTACCTCTCCTTTGGTTTTATTGACTTTTACTTCTAGAAAATTTTTACACTACCTTAAATTCAGCCTAATAGGCCTCCTCTAAAGTTCTTGGTTACAAAATGTTGATCTCATCTTGAATACTAAACTTCAGTCCATTGATGTACCTAGTAACTATTTTTGCATCCTCCTCTATGTGTCATAATTTTATAGTTAGTTTGTAGATTTATTATGTGTAATATTTAATTTTCATGTCTTTTTGTCTCATATTTTTAATACTCCTAAAAAAATTGGTTTGTTAGTCCTTAGGCATGAATTTTCCCTTCATATTGGCCATCATTCTATCCAATGACCTTATCTTTTCCTTTATCCTTATTATTTCTTCCTATATTCCATCATACCATAGGGATACATGAACCATAAAAAATTTCACTAAAAAATTCACCTTATTTTCCTCATTCAACTCTTCATAATCAAATTATTTATCCATGGTTATGATCCAATCAACTAGCTCTTCAAATTGAGATTGTCCTTATATATTGGCACCTCCAACTTGGGATTTAATGTTACTCATATAATTACTTAGATGAACCTTAATTACACTATAACTTCCTCTCCTTATTCTATATATTATTCTTTAGGAACCTTATCCTCCCCTTCACTCACATCACCCTTGTTCATCTCTCTTCTCTGAGCCAACTCCATAGCTTGTAATCTTACCTAAATATTTCTCACCTCAGCCAATAGTGCAGAAAATACCTGTAACCTTATTTGTGTTAATTATTATATACATCTTATATATTATATATTTACTTGCTATACTCCCAAGATATCCTAATATATGATACCAAATGATGCAGATGAAAGTAATAAATAACTCACACTTGTCTCTTGTTTCAATGTGACAACTCTTTGGCATCTTAATGAAAAACTTAATAATTACATGGTTAATGTTTTCATTAATTATTTGGGGTTATGATTATCATATATATAATAATTTATATCCTCTTTAATCTATTAAACAATACACATAACCTATCAATAAAACTTATTCAACGTAACATGCTTCCTCAATTATGACAAACTTCCTTATTTTCTTTTTTTTGGCTTTTTCCAATGGTACAAATAGATACTGATTGAATTTGGAAAAATAAGGTGATATTATTTCACCCTATGTTTAAATATTCTCTTCCATTAAGTTTATTTTCCCAACTCAAATCTTAGGTTCCCTTTTCAATCACTGTCTAGGCCTAATTAGGAATTTTAGCCCTATTTTGAACATAGTCTACCAAATCCATACCTAGATATCCTATATAAGTTTAAAACTATCAAAATATATTATTACATATTAATTTTTATCTAATATAAAATTTGTGGAGTTTTTGGCTAGTGAAATCACTCTTTATGTCACTTTTGTTCTATAAACCCTTGTTTAGGGTCTGCATAGACTATAACTACTTGAGAGGAATCAATTTGAAGTTTTAGGTTTTAAAATAATTTTCAAGTAAATAAAATGATTAAATATGGTCTATATAACTCCCATACACCTTCTCCAATCATTTTAATCCTTCCTTGATGCTTCTATTCTTTACTTGACTCAAATTTGGTTATAATTATGTGTGCAAACACAGTATCCTACATGTTTGAATTCGATTCCCTCAAAATAAAGATTTCAAATAGGTAAATAAATGTATATATAAACTTAAATAATTTATATTAGGTATTATAAACTCATATGAATGATCAAATAAACTTTCCATACAACATTACAACTCACATTGCAAACTCAGTCTTCTCCCTTCAACAAAGACTTCAGGAATACAGGGTTTGCAAGTTAAACCTTCACAAAGGACTTTGAATATAATTAATAAGGCTATTAAAAAACATTATAACATATTTATTACACTTACCAAATATATTAGGAACATAAAACTATCATCTTTGTTGATTTCTTTTGCCAGAAGTCTATCTTACACAGTCACCTCAATGCTTATGCATAGGAAAATAAGGTATGTCATTAGTTTTTATCTTCAAATGATGAATTATTTATTACTTTATTGGATATTTATCTCTATCCATCCTTGAATAAATCATTTTACATGAAAAACCAAAGCACTTGTACGTCCTAAAACTACTCTAACTACCTTTGAACCTTCCAACAGTCACTAAAAGGTTAGTTAGACATTATGCACATACATCCAATTTGTTTTTCCATACATATATGGTCTAAGACCCATGGTTTCTTAAATAATTACCCCTTAATAATTTTAATACTGAATCATCCCTCAATCACACATAAAACCCCTAAATTGACCTCTCAATCTCAAAAATTCAAATTATTGAAATTGGTAGGAAAATGCCAATTTTGAAAGCTAACCTTCCTCAACACACCTAGACACTTGGATAAGTGTTAAAAGTGTGTATTATTACTAATAAAACCCTTAAAACACCCTAAACATTCTATTTGACCACTAAACATCTTGATCAAATGAAAATTTTATAAACAAATAAAATTACCTCACCCTTAGAAGGATGCTCCTACATCAAAAGTGAAAATAAAATATGGTCACCAATCCTAGAGTCATGACCATGTGTTAATGAATTTATAATATGACACTTAGGCTGTTATGAATATTCTAAGCGTAAAAATGTCAATTATTATAGCACAAAGGATCTAATATGATCTCATAATTACTAAGGAAAGTGCCAAACTAATTAAAAAGGAATAGTGGGTTTCTAAACCTATTCATGGACCTCCTCTTAACACATAATAAAATATATAGTATAAATTTGGCCCATATATAGAATTAAGTATTGAAGATATAGTTGATATTACCCCTACACATTTAGATGATGTTGATTTTCCTCAACATCTAACTAGTGTGGAAAGACCTATAAGTATTACTATAATAATTAATATATTCTCTATGTTACCACTACCTCCCTTGACTATAGAACAAAAAGTAAGTCTTCATAATTTATTGTCTCATGTTTCCATTATTTCTCCTCTTAGGTCACCCATATGGCAATAATACCACTAGCAATAATGCTTTCATCTCTTGGGCAACCACCTTCACAACCCATGATTCCTCTAGTAGTCACTACTAACCCCATTTCATTACCACCTATTACCACTATAATCCATTCATCTCCCACTCCACCTTATATAGGTATATTTATTTTTGTTGTTATATACATATTACCTATAAAAAAGAATCACAAGAGTCCTCATATTTCACCCCAAAATGTGGAAGTGGAATGGAAACAAATATAAATTACCAGGGAAAGGGAGGATAGAAAAAAGTGTAAACAAATATTAGACCCTCTTTAAATTTATGATAGTGGAGAAGAAGACAAAATATGGGTAATTTAAAATGAATGGGTGTCCAAGATAGATACTGAGGAAACAAATTCATTTGATGAGACCACCAACACATATTAATAAGATGAATGGATGACTGAAGACAGTAATATATCTATAAGAACTAAAATATTAGGTGAATCTAAAGAGGTTAATCAAGGAGATTTTAGCTTGGTGGCCACCAAATTGTTGTCAAATAAAAGAGATGTATAAGGGGATGTAGATTCAATATTTATCAAATAAAGGTGATGTCAAATAGGTTCCTCCTCAAGGTACCTAGTCTCTAAGATATACACTAGTGTCTAAGATATACACTAGTGTAAACAAAGGTAGGGCTAAACTATGTACTACTTTTTATACTCATTACCAGAATTAAATTTGTATAAATTTGTAATGTATCCATAGTGACAGTGTTTGTTCTATTTATAACTCAAGTTACAATAGTATTTTCATCCACTTCAATTTATAAAATTATCACCCCATCATCTTATTATTTCAATAATGACACACAAGCACCCCCTTAAATACATATGTATTTTCATTATTCAACTAAGTTGTAATTGTTAGTTCCTAATTTACTTGGCATGTATATATTTTATTTTAGTCAAGGAATTCTATTTTGGGTAAACACCATTATAGATGCATACTTTTCATGATAATTGACACATCATTATATTTTTGGACATGTAATTTAAGACTATGATTGAGAGATGAGGCATCCCCATCCCAAAGTTATATATTTCTATCCTTCGTATCCTAAAGGGGAGAAAATTTTAGAAATTAAGATTAATAGGAAATTACAAGGAAAGTTATATAATTGGTTTTGATTTCCAAATATTGATTCTTCTCCAAACTTGTGAATTATGTAAGAAGTTCTATCATTCTGATATTTTAGTTTCTTATTTTTACAAAGACATACTTTCAATATAGTTATTCATATTGTGTTATTTATAATTTTAATGTCTTTTGTGTATTAATCATAATTGTAAATGTGTAAATTTAATCTTAAAAATGTGACACCCTTTGATTACATATGCTTAAATTTACTGTATCCTTGTTCCCTTTTACTCTTAATTGTGTTTTATTATTGGTTTGATTATAATGGTTTACAATAGGCATTGGTCTCTACTTAGTTATCCAACCTTTATTTTAAGTGTTGGCTTAGAAAGTTGTTTGGTCTAGAGACCTTATTTTCTACCTTACCTTTTTGTATTTTTGAGTTCCTTTTTGTCAGACCCACCATAGGTTAGATCCATCATCAATATACCCATATCAATAATATTTATATTCATACATATATTAACCCATCTATGATAAATAAATTTATTCACTCATTTCTATTCTACCAACATGTTATTTAAATAATGCAATACCCTAAAACTCATGCCTTAGAGTGAATATTCATTCATAGATCATGAAGCATTAGAGGATACCTCATAAGGTTTGATAGTGTGTATAAAACCTTCATCAACATGAATCTATTTGGTGGTATAAGGAGGGCCTGAATATCTATATCTATTTATTTGAAAGAATCACTTGAGTCAAATTCGATATACTCAGAAGATTAACAAGGTCTACCTTAGACACAAACTTGATATACCCACCTTTGGAAATAAATAGAAAACTTAGATCTTATAAAGGTGTCAATAGGGGACTATTGATGCCTCTAATTGTACCACATGTGATCTTAGTGTTTAAATAACACTTCTCATTTTAGAATTCATAGAATTTAGAGTATGAGTAGCAAGTTTTGGTAATCTACTAACCTATGGTAAAATAAAGGTAGATAAAATTAAAATGTTCCAAAATTTTATATTGATTGGTGATTGGGAGCCACCATGATCCTTAATATAAGTGAAATGAAAGAGATATTATTCTATTATCAATGAATTTATGATCAAAATCTAAACTCAATATTAATATAAATGAATATTTACAGTGGAGCTTAAACTAGAGTGATTTGGTCAAAAAGAAGCAAAAGGAAGGGTAGGGTAGAAAGAAAATGTGTGATTACTAATCTTTGCCTCAAACATCATGACAAGGTTCTACTTTCATCTAAACATGCATCTAAATAATATATAATGTGAAGTATCAGATTCTCAAATCACATCATATACCATGTGAATATCTGAGGAAAACATAAAATAATATAAATATGAACTAACTTTACCTTAAAGGATTAAATTTGCATCCAAATATCATTTGCATATCCTAATGCACATCAAATAAAACAAAGTAATGTTTAAGAACATTCAAATTATCTAGCATCAACCCAGATTAATAACTCTATATCAAAGATGTACATTATGAATTCATAGAAAACCATTCAAATTCAAGGCTTAGAACAAGCAATTGAGAGAGAAACCATGTAAAAATTGAGACAAATAAATTTGAACAAAAATTTTAGTATTCCTTGTTTATATTAATTTCTCAGAAGTGTACAAGTTTTATCTTAAAACTCTCTCTCTTACAAAAATGGTGACATTTCCTTTTATAGTAGGCTAAGGTAGTACACCAGTCAGTCATGAGATTACAAATGTATAAAGATAAGGAAAATTATCCGTTTACAAAATTCTAGAATACATTTCCTTTTCAAAAGTGGACTGACCTATAGGAAAATATGCTAACAAACTAACATATGCCTTTACAAAAGAATATTCCACTTTCTAATATTACAAGGCTTTACACAAAATGGAATATCATTAATTAACAAGTGGGCCCTAGGCTAAAGGGCTCCCTTCTTGTTCCTAGAGAATCTCTATGGCTCTTTGATGTTTCTCACTAACTCCAAATCAAGAGATGACTTTAAGAGATAGTCATCTTCTCAGTTAGCCAAGTCATTTAAATCCCTATCATTCCTTGTCATGGCCTCCTTGATGCTCCTAGCCTCAATAATATTTTCTTCAATAGTAAATATCATGCCCATGACTCATTTGTTGTCACCTCTAGATTAGCCTTGAATCTTGTTCCTCACTTCTTGCATTACCAAAGTGGATTTATGCTTATACTCATCATCATCAATGATTCCTAGGGAGATGGATTTTTTAGGGTTGGCCAACATGGTTCCAAGGAGTTGTTTGATTCTAGTTATTATCTCCTTATCATCCTTCAAGGGTTTCTCTAAGCTCTTTGACCAAGTACTCAAATTTTGGAATTTATCAACAACTATTCCCAATATTTCATTCAAGTGAGATAGGATAATGGTTTTAAATCCATGAATCCTACCCTCAATTAGTATGTTAATAAGCTACCTTATTTTGTCTTTTGAGCTCTACCATTAGGTTATCAATCCTTTCTCTATTACACCTTACTAGGTCAATTCACTTTACCTTAGCTTCATTGACTTAAAGGAGTAAAACATGTCATAAAAATATGCTTCAAACATCTTTATCATTACTTCTAGAACTGATAGGATGGTATTATTTTCTAGATTTTCCTTGTATTTCTCTAGGTTTTATATCTTTTGTTTCATGCCCCTAATACCTACTTTGAGCTAAGTTGAATGACCATTAGTTATTCCTTATATGTCCTCATGAATAGGATTCTCACTAAGATCTTGACCTTTGATGGGATTTAAACCAAAAAATGTTTTAACCTTATAAAATGTGAACTCTTCATTTCCAATAATGGTTTTCTTAGTGGTGACCCTTTCTAATCCTACTATTTTTGGATTGAACCACACATTAACTAATAACTCTATGACTTTTGAAGGTTTAGGGATCTCCATCTATATGCTAATTAAAGATCCTATAGTGTTCATCTATGTATCACTTGATCCTCTAGAGGTAATTAATATTCTCTCTTATTATTCCTTCATCAAATCTAATATCCATGGCTTGACCTCCTCATGAACATCAATGTGGACTATCTAGGTCAAGACCCAAAAAATGTTACAATGTTGGGATCTTCTAGATTTTCCCATAAATGAACCATTTTGGGATGAGTAGCCCATGAATTGGATACTCATAACTGAATAAGTTGACTTCACTCATAGGGTGAGTGAGAGTTAGTTTGGGATTATTACTCCCATATAGAACTAATGTCAATTTAGCCTTTCTTTCGAGGGTGTAATTGGAACCAATTCCAAATCAACCTCCTTCCCCTGTCTTATTTTACTTCCTTAGCCTAGGCTTGGGGTTCCTCATCTTGTTTCTCCTCATCATCTAACCCATATGCCTTAGTAATCACCTTGAGGTCATCCTCTACTATCTCACTATGTCCTAATGCAATCATATCCAGGAGCTCTATGAAAGACTCTAGCCTTTCATGTGGGGTTGAATATGATCCTCCTTCACTAGGTCTCTCTTATAATTTCTCTTTTCCAGCTAATTATGCAACTTATGCTTGGGGTTGTTGTGTTTGAGCTTGTGGATATTCTATAAGGGTCTTGGAGGATGGTCTAAGTAATAGAAAAATTTTAGGGGGCCCATTTTCCATATCTCATCTAATGGCTTGTCATCTCCCCTATCTAAGTTGGGCTCTATCTTAATGATATGCCTCTTTAACCTAGATAATACATGTAGAAAACTAGAGGCCTTGATGTATAATGTGTCATGGACATTAGGCTGATTTTTATAGGCCTTGCTTATGGTTTTGGACTTTAGATGTTTAGTAAACCTATCACTAGGGTCCCATTTCCTTAATTCATCTAGCTACAAGTTGAATGAGTCCTTGTCTCTATAAATAACATTCACATGCTCCCAATTTTTCAACATAGTTCTACTAATCATTAAAGGAAAGGGATGGAGAAGGCCCTTATTTTTCTCCTTGAAAAATCCATCTATACCATGAAGAAGTTGGTATGCAACTTATTGTTCTACTAGTTTGGTGGGCACATAAATGGGTAACCTATAAGGTTGTGTCAAAGTCCCTTCTATCCTTATCACTATGTAATCTAGGTAGAACCATATATCCCTTATTAACTCCACATATTTCTTAACCAAGGGTCTAATCTTGCTCATAGGGATCCCTATGATGGATTCCACTAGATTTGGATAAATACAATAAAAAATTAATTGCATGTTGTGTCTATATTTGAATATGTGCAACTTGGAATAGTGATGGGAGATAATTTATCTCCCATCAGGTGACCAATTATTAATGTCAAAGATCTTGGTGGTGGCCAAGAGGGCATATAAGAGATAAGACATCATGTAAAAATGTTTGTTATTTTTTCCCTTGATGGTTGTGAATTTTGAATTCAAATGGATATTAATCATCTCACCCAATGGGTGAGTGAGACCCTTCTCCACCATGAAGTAAACATAGGGCACCCATATTTTATCAATATGTGTGGTGGAGGGGCTCTAGATAACCTATTCAACAAGGTCATAATTATCCTAATCCCCTCCTTGAATTGGATAATTGGGATCTTCCCAATGGGGTCCTAGATTACATGGTTTTTGATAAGCATCCATGGGGAAAGAATTGTGTTTAAGTTATGCTTCCAAGTACACTCCCTAATGGTTGGAAATTCTACCTAAGGCTTACACAATTTTTATTAGTTCTCAAAATCAAGAGGGGAAATGTATGCAATATTTCTAAGACTATGTTCATGAATTATTCAATCTTGCTCAATTCTACAATCCATGAAAATATGAGCGAGGACATCAATGCAGTACAATACCTTAGGTTTTTTAGTAGCATAGTGGAGACTAGCCATTTGGATGGAGACCAGGTCATTATACCTTTGGTTAATGGTGGCAAGTTTCTATTCTTCCATCATAAGAGATTGCATCTCCTTAATGGTCTAAAAGAGTTTGGACCAGTTCCTATTACTATTATTTAATGTTGCAACATCCAAGTCCATATACTTAAAGACCCTTCCCTCATTGTCTGAAGTTAAATATAAATTTGTCTCATCCCTTTGTTATTGTCTTCAAGTTACCATGTCCTTGAAACTTGAAAATTGTTCACTATTGGATTGCAAGTAGCATCTGGGTCAATTGGTTCTTGTTCAGATTGCAATTGAATTCATCTTGGCTTGATTGTGGTTAATCAAATTTCAAATTAGGGCTTCTTATGGAGGCTAGGGATTTTATAAGATTTAATGGTGATGGCTATTCAGACACAAGCTAATTTGTGTCTTATATTTGATTTAGACCTCCATTTTTATACCTTTGTCTTTTCAAGCACACCAAATCTTTAGTTTTATCATGTTGTGCTTGTGTGGTGCCTACATGGTGTCTATTTGGAAAATTAAATGACATTTTTCATAAATGACTTAAATGAACTAGTTGTTGTCTTTTGAAAACCATATTTTCCTTCTCACATAGAGATCCTTGTTTATGGATCAATGTGGACTATTGATCATGATCCTAGGGATTGATTACCATTGTTTTTTTATGTTGGGCCCTATGATTGTTCCACTTGGCAATTTTGTGGGACTTTTGGGATCTGTATTCTATGTAATGAATGCATGCTTTCCATGTGTCAATCCTATAATCACTTAGGATATCATTTAATACTCTCTAATAGTTGTGCTCCATCCGATTGCCTCTCATGAGTAAGCATAGACTGTTCATCATAATCTAAATAGATGTATGCCATTGGTCTAATGGATTAAATGTTTTAGGTTTGTCAAATATTTTCACTCCATCAGATCATCTTCCATGATGAAATGAGAGTTGTTGATCCTACAAAGAGCATGAAATTTAATTAGCATCATCATATAGGGAGGGATTTAGGCTAAATTTTATTTCATGTTAATAAACACATCATAAAAATTAAGCTAAATTTTTTTTAAGCTAAGTTTTTAAAACACATATAAAGGGACCTAGGGCAAATATTTTAGGCTAAATTTTATGTCATTTTGATGAACATAATGTAAACTTTAGGTTAAGATATTTAAGTTATGTCTTAGAATACACCCAAAGGGGGCCCAAATAATAAGTGGTCTTAATGTAGGGTTTTAACCTAGGATTTTATAGTGTTTATAAACATGATGATATGTTAGTTTTAAACTTTGTACGCTAAGTTGTGGCATAGGTATTTCCTAAAATAAGACTTAATATAAGTCTCTAGCCTAAGTTTTATTTCATTTAAATAAATGTAATTGGAACCTTAAGAAATAAAGTTAGATTAAGGCTATGTCTACAAATATTTAGACCACGAGATCATTTTATTACTTAAAGTCCAAAGGTCCTAAGTGTTTTAATATTTTTTTAGGGGTTCCTTGATTTTTAATATGAGCAAAAAGATTAAACAATGTTTTTAAAGAATATTCATGTTCTTAGGTAATATATTTGATGAGATTAAACTTGATGGCCTCACAGATGTCGATGATGGCCTCATAGGCATCAAATGATGGTCATAAGAATGTCAAATTTAAGTTCATAAATCATTGGGTTTTATGACTTTAAAGTTGATGACCTTGAATATGTTAATGATGGCCTCATAGATGTCAAATGATAATCACGATAACGTCAATTTTAAGTTCATGAAGTCCCTTTGGTCCACTAATCTTGGATTTAATATGCTCCATCTAATAATCTAGTCTTGACTAAGCATGGACCATCGACTAAGATCTAGGTAGATGCACACCATTAGTTCCTAAAATCATAAGGGAGATCAAGTTAACTTAGGATCATGTCACAAAAATTAGGATAAGACAAAAGCCTATGTTTATAAGCATAATAAAATAACTCCCTTTGAACATTATGGTTGTAACCTAAGGTTTTAGGCTAAGGTTTCATTGTTTTAAAAAATATAATGAACCTTAAGATAAAAACTTAGGTTAAGTCCAAATTTTAATGTATGGAGCTCCATTTGATGTTAAGCTCAAACATGGGATTACCACATGCTGACTCCATAGGCCTTCTTAGCTCTTGAAATTTTAATGCCAAATTTACTCTATCAGATCCATTCTATATGAGTAATTGTGTACCATCAATCTTGACCTAGATACTTATACTTGATTGGCTTAATCTTCTATAGTAAAAGGGGATCCATTTAAAATTGAGGATGATCTTATACCATTCGATCATTAGTCATATTTAAGTATGGATCATTGATCATGATCTATGGGCTCATGTGGGATTGGTTCAATGGATCAAGGCTTCTAAGTTCATTGGGCCAACTACACTCCATCAAATCTTTCTTTACAATAAAGTGATATTCATTAGATCTGCAAAGAAGTGAGGTGCTTAAGTTAGGGCATAGATCAATATAGGAACTTAGGCTAAATTTTTAAGACTAATGTCTTTTTTATGTTAATAAACATGAACAAGACCTTAGTATTAAGACTTTAAAATAAGTGTATAACAAGGGGTCTAGGCTAAGGAAATAAAAGACCATACGAACATATATACATTAGACTTTGTTAAAATAAAGGGAATGAAAAGGGGAAAATATAAAGGGACAAAGCATGATTTTTAGGTTAAGGTTTGGTTGTGTTGAGAAAAATTACCAAGCCTTAATATAAAAATTTGGCTCAAGTCTAAAGAAAATTTTAAAATATTCCCACCAAATTTGCTCCTACCAAATTTGAATTCCAACTAAAGGTCTAAGCTAGGGCTTTCTGAAGAAGGGTTTCAAAACATGAAACCATTTGTGAGATTTTATAGATCAAAGGATAGTAAAATACCTAAATGAAGGTAAGACCATGAACATCCATAACATTATTCATTGATAAGAGCTCCATGAAACTTACAACTTAACATATGAGGCTCAACTATTAGCAACATTAGGCAAGGTTAAAGCAAAATCATGAACAAATGAGCTAATTCTTTAGGTGTGGATGATCTTCAAATTCAAATAATGTGTAAAACATCAAGTTTTTAGTGTTAAGGTTTAAATCAATGCACAAGGGTCCCTATTTTTTATAAATAGGGGTATGTTGACCTCAAAAAATGGTGACTTCCAGGGGAAACATAACAATATGTTAGAACTTAGAGACTCTAGTCCAGAAAATTAAATAGGTCATTTATTCCACTTGATCAATGCCATTATCAAGATTAGTTCATGGTTAAAACAAACCTTTAACATACAAACATAGACATCTTATGTTTGTGATTTGATTCCACTTACTATTTTCCATCAAACTTAGGGGACATTTTCTAGGTTTCATGCATTTAATCATTAACATTAACTTGGAGCATGTCTAGATATTCATTAAGAACCATGATTCTAGTTTAAGGAAGGCTTGGACATTACTTTGCTACTAGCCAGGTGTCTATAGCCTTGATATAGATGCCTTTGGCTCCATTTATGGCCTTATTCCACTACCAACAAGGCATCCATAGCCTTGGTGGAGATTACCAAAATCACCTCTACTTGAAAATCTTTTGATTTTTCAATAAGTTCTTACTTTTTTATATTTTGGGATTATTTAGGCTTTCAACAAAGGTTGGAAACCAAGGTAGTTAGGTTTAAGTATTTGGTCAAGTGTTTGATCCTCAAATAATCACATATGATTACAACCTTTTTCCTAGACAAGAATGTTTGTTAAGTGCAAGCATGCCTATACCTCAATAGATTAAGCTTTCATTCTATATGTATAATTCTTCTTAAAACTAGGTTCATGTCAAGATAATGTTTAAGGTCTTATGGAATGGTTAACCTATTCATGGGTCATCACTAGTTTCTTCAAATCATAAAATCAAGCTCACATCTCAAATCCATGGTCAACATATGTATGAGGTTCACACTAGCATCTCTAAACTTTTGGAGTTTCAAGAAAACTAAGGAACTTTCAGTTGAGGGTTATCTAAAAGGACTTATTTAAAGCAAACAAATATAAATATACATATACACACACACACACACACACACACACACACACACACACACACACACACACACACACACACACACACACACACACACACACACACACACACTTATGTGCAAATAAGGGACAAGAAGGAAAGGGCTAAAGGGAACTAACTAGTCTACATACATTAACTCTAACCATCTCATAGATTTACTCCATGAAGACCCCAGGAGGAGGAGTAGAGAAATAGTGTTTGAGATACTACCTATTGGTGGGTAGTGTGAACTCTACTCCCTATAGATATTTTAGATTGAAGGTTTTATCTTCAAATGTAATTTTAATATGATAGGGGCCAATCCATAGAGGTGTGAACTTGCCATGTTTACCCTTGGGCTCAGATGGTTTGTCCTAAAGAAGAACCAATCTCTTTGTCTAAACACCTTGATCTTTGATCTCTTGTCAAACCACCTCTTTACTATATTTTGGTGTCTACTAAAGTTATCAAAAGCTTCTTCTCATGTATCTTCCATTTGAATAATGTCTAACAGCCTTGAGTTTGCAAATTCTTCATCTTCCTCCTTATAATCTTGCATAAACTTGTAGGTTGGTAGCTTGAGTGTGATGAGTAATATATGTTCCTATCCATACACCAACATGAAAGAATATGCTTTAATATCCTATTTATCTATTTTTATATCTAGCCAAAGGGCATACTTGAGAAGCTTATGCCAAGTTCTAGGTTTGGCTATAGTAGATTTTTTAATGGCTTTCATTAAGTTTTTAATTGTTGACTCAAATACGTCATTACCTTGAGGATAATGGTTAAATGAAAACTTGAGAATAATATTCTTATCATATACCCATTCTATCATTTTTATGGATATGAATTTTGACCCATTTTCACATACCAAAGAGACTAGAGTCCCAAATCTTGTGCATACATTTTATTCTAAAAACTTGATCACTTCTTTTATTTTGCATTATTTGGTGGCTACTGCTTCAATCCAACTAGTGCAATAATTAGGATTTGTTAGAACATACTTGTGACCTTATAATGAGTTGGGGTTGATCACCCCTACAAAGTCTAATCCCAATTGAGAAAAGGGTTTGTCAATCATAACTGGTTGTAAAGGCATTGTTGTCTTTAGTTCTTTACTGTTTAAAATTTAGCATGAATATCACTCTCTCACATGCTTGTGAGCATATTTTAAGATGGTGGTCCAATAATAGCTATCCCTAAGGATATTGTGAGCTATTTTTCTTATTAATAGATGCCCATTTCCCAACTTCTCATGGAAAGTGCTCATTACCTCAATAGCTTCTTCCTTGGAAACACATCTCAAGTATACACCTTCAAAGTTATTTTGATATAGGAATCCATTTTTTATCAAATAATGAGCTACTTTGAGCCTTAGAGATCTCTTATGCTCCCTAGTTAGTCTAGTAGGATAAGTTCCAATGATTATTAAGTGAATAATGGAGTTATAACATTCATTATCTTGAAAATTGCACTGATCAACTTGCATAATATTTAGATTAGGGATGGTATTGGTAATCATTTGGATCAGCCCTTGACACCTTACCAGTTTTGTACTTTTCATATCTATGTCATATTATTGAAGAATAGACATCCACTTAACTCTTCACTCTTCAAGTCCACATTAGCTCAGCATTAACTTAGTAGCTGTGTCTGGTAGAATGACATGCACTTTATTCCTAAGTATGTAGTGCCTAAATTTATTGATAGCTTTAAATAATGTAAAGTCTTATTTATCAATTAAAGGATAATTTAACTCAACATTTTTCAAATTAGTGATCATAAAAGCAATTAGATGGTCATATCCTTCTATTTTCTAAGTCAAAACAACAACAATACTATGGTTGGAGGAAAAAGAGTAGAGGTAAAAATCCTTTAAAAATTTAGGACTTATTAAGACTAGAACTTGACTAGTTGCATCTTTGATATCTCCAAAGGCATTCTTTTCCTCTTCATTCCATGAAACTTTAGCATATCTATTTAACATATCATCTAACAGCTTGATAATTTTTTCATAGTCAAAAAAAGAATTTTCTCACAAAGTTTATTTTACCAAAAAATGATTTTAATTTTTTTTTACTATTAGGAGGCTCTATCTTAGATATAGCTTCCACTCTTTTAGGATCAATAGAAATTCCATCTTTAGTAATAACATGGCCTATTAGTTTACCTTCACTAACATAAAAAATTCTATTCTTAGGGTTAACAGAGACCCCTTACCTTTTATACCTTTCAAATACCAATTATAAATGCATGAAATGGTCCTCCTTATTCTTAAATAAAATAGTTAGATCATCCATGTAAATTATGATACACTTACCAATTAAGCCTAGGAATTCATGGTCCATGGCCCTTTGAAAAGTGGCTCATACATTTATCAACCTAAAATGCATTCCCTTTTATCCAAAGGTACCCCACTTAGTTGTGAATGTTGTCTTCATTCTATCATCTTTGTCTATAAGCACCTGATTATACCTTTAAAATCCATCAAGAAATGACATCATGGCTAAACCAAAAATAATATGTATTACTTGGTCAAGAGAGGGAAGAGGATAATTATCCTTTTTCGATTCTCTATTTATATTTATAAAGTCATTACATAGCCTAATTTCACCATTTTTCTTCCTAATTGGCACCAAATTAGCCACCTAAGTAGAGTGCCTAATGGAAAATATAATTCTAGCATCTAATAACCTCTTGACTTATTTGAAATCATAGGTTCTAAGATAGGATTCAGAGGTCCTTTTTTTCTTGAAAGGTTTGCAACTCTCCTTGAGAGGTATAGTATGAGCAATTTCTCTTGGATCAAAAATATTCAAGTCATCATATGACCAAGATATGACCTCTTTGTATTTTATCAACAACTCCTTAGCTCTTTTATTTTTAGCACTTGTACAAGCTTTCCCAATGTTAACCAACTAAGATTAATCTTGAGGTCCAAGATCAACTACATTTTAATCTTTTTCACTAACCTTGGGAACCTTAAAATCTTTAGCTGGCTTGTCTTGATCAAATAATCTTTATAAATCAATCATCCCTTTAGGGATCTTATTATCATTTAGCTGAATGACTTTGCCATAAAACTTACCTTCTCTAAATGAATTTTCATCAGCCTCACCAATGATCTAAGCCTCAAATGCTCTTAAACTATTCATGAAGCTCAATATCTATTGGTCATCACTAAAGATGTGTAGATAGTTCACATTGTCTAGGATAGAAAGGCAAGATATCAACTCAATACTAAAGTTTGGGAAATCTTGGTCAGATATGAGATTAGCTAAATAGAGGAAATCTCATTAGTATCTTTATTTTCTTCTCTAGGGATAGAAATAATATTGAAAGCATCAAAAGATTCTACTAGATCCTAAACTATAAATTTATACCTCTTGAGGTATGATAGTTTGTACTGATACTTAATTCTTACTTGGTCTACTACTAGTTCTAAATCACCATAAACTAATAGTTATTTCCTTCTCTAAATGAATTTTCATCAGCCTCACCAATGATCTGAGCCTCAAATGCTCTTAAACTAGTCATGAAGCTCAAGATCTATTAGTCATCACTAAAGATGTGTAGATAGTTCACATTGTCTGGGATAGGAAGGCAAGGTATCAACTTAATACTAAAGTTTGGGAAATCTTGGTCAGATATGAGATTAGCTACAATAGAGGCAAGCTCATTAGTAGCTTTATTTTATTCACTAGGGATAGAAATAATATTGAAGGCATCAAAAGATTTCACTAGATCCTAAACTCTAAATTTATACCTCTTGAGGTATGATAGTTTGTACTGATACTTAATTCTTACTTGGTTTACTACTAGTTCTAAATCACCATAAACTAATAGTTATTTAATATTTTTTTATGGAAAATTGTAGACCCAAGATGAGAGCCTCATATTCTAAAAGGTTATTGGTGCAAGGAAATTAGAGTCTATAAGAAGCATTATATTTCTTACCAATAGGGTCAATTAGGACAATGCCCACTCTAGATCCAAATTTACACCTAGCTCCATCAAAATACAACTTCCATAATCCAGGAACAACATTAGAAGCTTTAAGATCACATACCTTGGTATTTCTTAGGGTGAAAAATACTAAATCAAAATCAATTATGTTGACCCTTTCATTAACATCATTATATTCAATAATAATGTGCTTCATTCATGGCTCCCTTTTAAATCTAGTTTGGTTGGGAACTCCCTTCCAAGGTAGCCATAGGTGTGAATAGTTTGGGGACATATATCCATTTAAAGCCTTTGTCCATTCTCTACTCAAAATTTATCCATAGGCATCAGGGATATCTACTAATTGGATATCTATAAATTATTAGACCATTAGCTTAGAAGCTAATTACATGTGGACATTTAATAATTCTCTAACCACCCTGATCCTAGACTAATCTAATTAGGTGACAACCCTATCATACTTAATGGGGGTTAAACCAAGTTACTTATAAACACTTACAGGCATGATATTTATATAGGCACTAGAATCCAACAAATAGTTATACAAGTTCTTACCAAACATTTTGACTATAAGAAATAAGGGTGGGAAATCTATTTTAGCTTTATACATAACTACATTGGCATTATTAGTCTTGGACATCTTGCTATATTTTTTGGCCAAGGATTCCAATAATAGAGCCTTTTGCTCTATGATTTGTGTCAATTCATGCAAGGTAATATTAGCTTTAATTTTGTTCATGTCTTCTATAATATTATTCCTTGTCTTATTGGAAGAATTTGAGGTATTAGTGCTAGGATTAGAAGTACTTCCCTTTGGAATCTCTAGATTGTTTTCCAAAGTGGTATCTAAAGGAGTACCAAAGTTATTTAGAGGAGTAGAAGTAGTCAAAGGATAGTTCTTTTCTTTATTTCTTAGAGGATATGTTTTATTTATGAACTATTAGAAGGCATGAACTTATTCAAGAATATCATTAAGTTCATTATCTTCTTAGAAAGGGAAATCAAACATTTCCACCATCAAGGTCTAATTATTAGGCTTGGATGTAAAGTACCTATACCATTATATTTTTTAGGTACCACCTCAAAACTATCCAACTCTTCCTAAAATGCTTCAAAAGATTTACAAAATTCAATGCAATCAAGCTCACCATGCTTAGTAGTACAATGGACTATATAGTAATCAGGCAAAGCAATATCAATAAGATTAATATCCATAGTCTTATTTTTAGAAGATGGTTCACTATTCTTATTATTGTGGAAACTATCATTATTAAACCTATTATTGAGCCTATTGAATTTTTGAAAAGAGAAGTTCCTACTAGAATTTTTTCTAATATTACAAACCTATTTTTGTAGTTGAAGGAAGTCAGTGCTTAGTTTCTGGACCATTTTTAGAATGGACTCATTCTCACTTTTAGGGGTTTATAAATTATGGACCTGGTTGCTATTAGTACTAGTGTCTAGTACTACATTCATTTAATCATTTGCATTAAATACATTATTATTAGGGTGTTTTAAGAACCCCAAATTCTATTTAGGAACAACATGTCTTAGAGGCAATTGATTTAGATTTGGGAGCTTGTTGAGATCAGGCACATTTTGGTTATTATTAGGAAAGACATTCAAGGTAGGCATATGTGGATTTGCATTGGGGACAAAGTAGGCCATTTGAAATTATGGTTATATTTTGTCATTAATGATCATAACCTAAGAATAGGCTAAATACATTGTGTTCATAGGACCTACAACCCTCTTGATGAATACTGAAGTCATGGGATCAAGAGAATCTTTGTATATTTCCAAGTATAACACTTGATCAGGTTTATAAGGGTTAATGAATGATGTACATCTTCTAGAAACTAGAATTAAAATCTCTTATAGGTTCATTGGCATCCCTTTTGAGGGTGGTAAATTGTTGTTATAAGACATAAGGGTTGATTATTTTACCAAACTAGTAATGAAGATGCTATTATATTCATGCCAAGTGGTAATGTAATTGTCAGATAGATTTAGGGAACAATTCATATGTATCATATTTAAATGTGAAAGGAAACAACCTACATGCTACATCCTCATGAGTTACATTTAATAATATTAATGTAGCTTTAAAATATTTAACATGTTCTTTTGATGTTATAATACCATTAGGACTAAAAGTTGGCAAATACTTATCTAGATTACAAGGGAGGTCATGAACCACACCTTGAATTTTAATAGGAAAGCATCCTAGCCAAGACATACCTTGATGAAGGTTGAATGAAATATTACCTTAGATTAGTGAAGTCGGTAAAGACTTTGAATGTCTATGTCTACCTTTGTCTTGCCTAGATTTCCTGTGGGTTCTAGTTCAAGCAAAGGTTCCTTTGTTTTTAAATGTGATCTTGTCTAGATTCTTGGCAATTCTAGCTTGAGGACTTTGGATCCTATTTGAAATATGATGTATCAAATCACTCCTTACAAATAACAGGGATCAGACTTGCACATTAAGCAAATTTTGCAAAAACTTATGTAAAGAACAATGAAGGAAGTCAAATTTTAACTAAGATAGCTTAAATATGTGTCCAATTACATAAATTTGGTCAATATTTGTAGTTATAAGCTCAAATGAACTCATATATATATAATATCTACCAATATTTAATCAAAACAAGCTATTTTAACATAGAATACTTTGGATCTTTAGATTTCAAGCTATCTTTACCAAAATTACACATTTATCTTCAAAGACTCTTGATCTTTGTCTAAAGGAAGCAAAAATATGGGTCATAAACCACAAAATTCAGTTATATTTACACTTTTGAGCAAATAACTACATAAGTGTGTAAAGATAACACCAATCTCAAATCAAAACACACCAAATTTAACAAAGATTTACCAAATTCACAAAGAGGACCTCCTTCTAGAGTCAGTGGAGCTTGTCCTTGTTGATGCCTCTAAGTGTATCATAGGTTTTCTTTATGTTTAAAAAACACTTCTCATTTTAGAATTTTGAGAATTCAAAGCATGAGTAGTAGGTTTCAGTAATCTAGTTACCTATGGTGAAATAGAGGCAGAGCAAATTAAATTGTTCCACAAATTTATATTGATTAGTGGTTGGGAGCCATTATGGTCCTTAATATACTTGAAATACAAGAGATCTTATGTTATTATCAATGAATTTATGATAAAAATCTAAAATAAATATTAATCTAAATGAATATTTATAGTGGAGCTTAAACTAGAGTGATTTGGTCACAAAGAAGCAAAAGAAAGGGTAGGGTAGAAATAAAATATGTGATTAGTGATCTTTGCCTCAAACATCATGATAAGGTTTTACTTTCAACTAAACATGCACTCAACCAATATATAATGTGAAGTATTAGATTCTCAAATACCATCATATACTAGGTGAATATCTAAGGAAAACATGAAAGAATACAAGTATGAACTAACTTTGCCTTAAAGGTTTATTGTTGCATCCAAATAGCATTTACACATTCTAATGCAGAGAAAATAAAATACAAAAAAGTTTAATAACATTCAACTAATCTAGCATCATAAAAAAATATCAACCCTGTATCAAAGATGCACTTTCAGAATTCATAAAAAACCCATTCAAATTCAAGGCTTATAACAAGTAATTTAGAGAGAAACCATGTAACAATTAATACAAAAAAATTTGGACAAACTTTTAAGTATTCCTTTCTTATATTAATTAATCAATAGTGTAAAAGTTTTATCTCAAAACTCTCTCTCTTACAAAAATGGTGATATTGCCTTTTATAAGAGACTAAGGTAGTACACTGGTCATTCATGAGATTATAAATGTACAAAGATAAGGATAGCTATCCTTTTACACAATTCTAGAATAGATTTCCTTTTCAAAAGTGGACTAACCTATAGGCAAATATGATAAAAAACTAGCATATGCCTTTACAAAATAATATTCCAATTTTCAATATTACAAAGCTCTACATAAAATAAAATATCATTAATTAACTAGTGGGCCCTAAGATGAAGGGCTCTCTTGTTGCTCCTAGAGAATCTCTATGGCTATTTGATGTTGCTCACTGACTAGCTCCAAATCATTAACTAGATTTAGGAGATAGTCATATTCTTAGTCAACTAAGTCATTTAAATCCTCTTCATTCCTTTCTATGGCCTCAGTAATCTTATCTTTAGTATTAAAGATCATTCCCATGACTCAGCTATTGTCACCTCTAGACTAGCCTTAACTCTTGTTCCTCACTTCTTGCATTACCAAAGTGGCTTTGTGTTTATAATCATCATCATCAATGATGCCTAGGGAGATATATTTTGTAGAGTTAGCCAAAATTATGCCAAATATTTGTTTGATTATAGTTATTAGCTCCTCATCATCTTTTAAGAGTCTCTCTAATATCTTTAACCAAGTACTCAAACTTTGGATTTTATCAACAATTATCCCCAATATTGCATTCAAGTGGGTTAGGCTAATGGTTTTAAAGCCAAGAACCCTACCCTCAATTAGTATGTTAATAAGCTCCCTTATTTAGTCTTCTAAGCTCTGCCATTGGGTTATTAATACTTTAGCTATTTCACCTTATTGGGTTAATGCACTTTGCCTTAGCTTCATCGACTTCAAAGAGTCAAACATGTCATAGAAACATTATTCAGACATCTTTATCATTTCTTATGGAATCAATAAGATGGTTTACTTCTCTAGGTTCTCCTTTTATTGCTCCAAGTTTTCTATCTTCTACTTTATGTCCCTAATACCTACTTTGAGATTAGCTAAATGAGAATCAGCTAGTCCTTCTATGTCCTTCTCATGAATAGAATGTTTAGTAGGTCCTTGACCTACAATGGGATTTAAACCAATAAATGGTTCAACCTTCAGAAATGTGAAGTCTTCATTTCCAACCATGGTCTTCTTGGTGGTGACCCTTTCCAATCCTAGTGTTTCTAGATTAAACTTAATAGTAATTAATGACTGTATGACTTTTGGAGGTTTGGGGATCTCCATCCATGTGTTGCTTGAGGCTCTCAGAGTGTTCACCTATGTATCAATTGATCCTCCAAAGGTAATTATTCTTCTTTCTTCCTCTTCTTTCATCAAAGCCAATATCTATGGCTTGACCTCCTCATGAACATCAATGTGGATTATTTGGGTCAAGGCCCATGAATGTTGAAATTCTAGGATCTTTTAGATTTTCCCATAAATGAACCATTCTAGTATGATTGGCCCATGAATTATATATTCATCATTAAACAAGTTGAATTCACTCATAGGGTGAGTGAGAGTTATTCTGGGTTTATTACTTCTAACTAAAACTAATGCCAATTCAACCTTTCTTTTGACATGTGTAATTGGAACCAAATCTAAAGTAACCTCCTTCCCCCTATCTTATTCTACTTCCTCAGCCTAGGCTTGGGGTTCCTTACCTTATTCTTCCTCATCTTCTTACCCATATGCCTCAGTAAGCACCTTGAGGGCATCCTCTACTATCTCATCAGGTCTTAATGCAATCATATCTAAGAACTCTATTGGAGACTCTGGATTTTTAGGTGGGGCTAAAGATGATCGTCCTTCACTAGGTCTCTCTTCTAATTTATCTTTTCTAGTTCCTTGTGCAACTTGTGCTTGGGGATGTTGTGTTCTAACTTGTGGTTGGTTTGAAAGGGGCCTAGAGGATGGTCCAAGCAACAAGTGATATTTTATGGGCCCCATTTTCCATATCTCACCCAGTGGATTATCATTTCCCCTAGATAACCTAGGTTCTAAATTAATGTTATTGCTCTTTAACTAGGCTAATATATATAGGAAACTAGAGGCCTTGATAAATAGTGTGTTAGGGACATTGAGTTGATGTTCATAGGCCTTGCTTATGGTTTTGGACTTAAGATGTTTAGTGCCCCTATCACTAAGTCCCATGGCTTTAATTCATCTAGCTATAGATTGAATGAGTCCCTATGTCTGGTAATAACATTCACCTACTCCCAATTTTTCAACATGGTTCTACTAATTGTCAAAGGAAAGGGATGGAGGAGGCCCTTCCTTTTTTCCTTGCAAAATACATCTATACCATGAAGAAGTTGGTATGTAACTTCTTGTCCTATTAGTTTGGTGGGAACATAGTTAGGTAACCTATAAGGTTGTGTCAAATTCCCTTCTATCCTTATTATGGTGCAATATGGGTAGAATAGCATATCCCTTATTAAATCCACATATTTCTTAACCAGGGGGATGACCCTACTCATGGGTATCCCTGTGATGGCTTCCACTAAAGTTGGATAAACACAATCACAAATGAACTACATGTTGTGTGTATATTCAAATATGTACAACTTGGAATAGTGACGATAGATAGTTTTTCTCCCATTAGGTGACCAATTCTTAATTTCAAGGATCCTGGTCATGGCCAAGATGGCATGTAGGAGATAAGACATCATGTAGAAGTTATTGTTAGTTTTCCTCTTGATGGCTATGAATTGTGACTTTAAATAGATATTAACCATCTCACCCAATGGGGGAGTGAGTCCATCCTCCACCATGAAGTAAACATAGGGCACACATATTTTATCAATATTTGTGGTGGAGGGGACTCTAGATAAACTATTCAGTAAGAACATAATTATCCTAATCTCCTCTCTAAATTAGAAAATTGAGATCTTCCAAATGGGGTCCTAGATTTACTTGGTTCCAAGTAAGTAGATATGAGGTAAGGAGTGTGTTTAAGTTATGCTTCTCATTCCACTCCCTAATGGTTATAAAGTTTACTTGAGGCTTACAAAATTTGTATTATTTCTCAAAATCAAGATGGGAAATGTATGTAATATTTCTAAAACTATGTTCATGAATTATCCAATCTTGCTCAATTATACAATCCATGAAAATAAGAGTGAGGACATTGATGTAGTGTAATACCTTAGGTTTCACAACAACATAGTGTAGATTATCCATTTGGATAGAGACAAAGTCATTTTATCTCTGGTTGATGGTGGTAATTTTCTATTCTTCCCTCTTAAGAGCTTACATCTCCTCAATGGTACAAAAGAGTTTGGACCAATTATTATTCCCAATGTTTAATATTGTAGCATCTAGGTTCATATCCTTAAATACCCTTCCCTCATTATCTAAAGTTAAATATAACTCTATCTCATCCCTTTTTTGTTGCCTCTGAGCTATCATGTCTGTAGAACTTGAAAATTGATCACTATTGGATTGTAAGTAGCCTCTGGGTCAATTTTTTATTGCTTATATTGTAATTGAACTCTTCTTGGCTTGACTATGGTTAATTTGAGTTTAAATTAGGGATTATTATGGAGGTTAAGGCTTTTTTAAAGCTTTAATGGTGATGGATATTCAGATTTATGCTCATTCATGTCTCAAATTTGATTTAGACCTCCATATTTATACCTTTGACTTTTCAAGCACACCAAATCTTTATTTATGTCATTTTGTGCTTGTCTAGTTCATGATGTCTATTTAGAAAATTTTATGGCATTTTTTAGAAATGACTTAAAGGAACTAGCCATTATCTTTTGAAAACCATATTTTCCTTTGTGCCATTAGACCCTTGTTTATAGATCAATATAGACCATTGATCATGATTAGGGGGTCTATCACCATTGATTTTTTTATGTTGAGCCCGTAGTTGTGCCACTTGGCTCCTTCATGGTCCTTTTAGGCTCTATATTTTATGTAATTAATGCATGTTTACCACATGTCAATCCCATGGGACCTTGGGTTCTCGTTGAATAGTCTTTGATAGCTACAGTCTATCTAATCAACTCTCATGAATAAGTGCAGACTATTGATCATAATCTAAATGGATGTATTCCATTGGTCTGATGGATCAAATATTTTAGGTTTGTTAGATATATTTTCTCTATCAAATCATCCTCCATGATGAAGCAAGATTTGTTGATCCTATAAAGAGCATGAAATTTAATTAGTGTCATGATATATAAAGGGACTTAGGATAAATACTTTAAGTTAAGGTTTATTTCATGTTAATAAACATGTCATAAACTTTAGGCTAAAATGCTTTTAAGCTAAGTTTTCAAATGGACCTAAGATAAAATTTATGTTAATTTGATGAACGTGATGTAAACTTTAGGTTAAAATATTTAAGATAAGTATTAGAATACACCTAAAGAGGGCCCAAATAGTAAGTGGTCTTACTGTAGGGTTTTAACCTAGGATTTTATAGTGTTGATAAACACGATGAAACTTTAGGTTAAAATTTTTTATGCTAAGTTATGCAGTAGGGATTTCCTAAAATAATACCTAATATAAGTCTCTAGCCTAAGGTTTATTGAATTTAAATAAAATCAATTTGAACCTTAGGAAATAGACTTAGATTAAGGTTATGTCTATAAATATTTAAACCACAAGATCATTTTATTATTCAAAGTCCAAAGGTCCTAAGTGTTTGAATATTTTCCAAGGGGTCCCCTAATTTATAATATGAGTAGTAGACTTTAGCCATGTTTTCAAATCATATTCATATGACTAATTAATATTTTATGAGCTTAAATTTTATGGCCTCGTGAACATCAATGATGGCCTCATGGGTGTCAAATGACAGTCATGAGAATGTCAAATTTAAGTTCATGAATCATTGGGTTTGATGAGTTTAAAGATGACGGCCCTATGGATGTCAATGACAGCCTTGTGGAAGTAAAATGATGGTCACAATAATGTAAATTTTAAGTTTATTAATTCCCTTTGGTCCACTGATCTTGGATTTAATATGCTTCATCTGATCATCTGGTCTCGACTAAGTGTGGACCATTGATTAAGATCTAGGTAGATACACACCAGTGGTTCTTACGATCATAAGGGAGATCAAGTTAATTTGGGATCATGTCATAAAAATTATGCTAAGACAAAATCCTAAGTTTATAAGCATAATAAAATAAGTCCCTTCAAATATTATGTTCATAACCTAAGGTTTTAGCCTGAAGTTTCATTGTATTTAAAAATACAATGAACCTTAGGATAAAAACTTAGGTTACGTCCAAATTTTAACGTGTAAGGCCCCATTTAATGTTAAGCTCAAATGTATGAGTGCCATGTGGTGACTCCATGGGCCTTCTTATCTCTTGAATTTGCAATGCCATGTTTTCTCCATTAAATCCATTTTGTGCGAGTAACTGTGGACCATAAATATTGATCTAGATACTTGCACTTGATTGGCTTAATCTTGTGTATTAAAAAGGGATATATTTAAACTTGAGGATGAACTTGAAATATTCAATAATTGATCTCATTTAAGCATGGATCATTGATCATGATCTGGGGGCTCATGTAGGATTGGTCTGATGGATAAAGGCTTTTAAGTTCATTAGGCCAACTATGATCCATATAATATTTCTTCATGATGAAGTGAGAGCTGTTGTATTTGTAAAGAAGTGAGGTGATTAAGTTATGACATAGATCAATATACGAACTTAGGCTAAAGTTTTAAGACTAATGTTTTTTTTTGTGTTAATAAACATGAATGGGGCCTTAGGATTAAGACTTTAGACTAAGTGTATAACAAGGGGACCAAGCTAGGGAAATAAAAGACCCTATGAACATTTATACATTAGACTTTGTTAAAATAAAGGGAAAAAAGGGGGAAAACATAAAGGGTCAAAGCATGATTTTTAGGTTAAGGTTTGGTCATGTTAAGAAACATGACCAAAACTTAATATAAAAATTGGGTTCAAGTTTAAAGCAAATTTTAAAATATTACCACCAAATTTGCTCCCACTAAATTTGAATTCAAACCAAAGGTCTATGTTAGGGATTTATAAAGGAGGATTTTAGCACATGAATCCATCTATGAGATTTTATAGATCAAAGGCTAGTAAAATCCCTAAATGAGTGTAAGACCATGAAGATCCCTAGCATGATCCATTGATAAGATCTACATGAAACCTACAACTTAAGACATGAGGGTCAATTTCTAGCAACATTAGGCAAGGTTAAATAAAAATCATGAACAAATGAGCCAATGCTTTGGGCATGGATGATCTTCAAATTCAAATAATGTGTATAACATCAAGTTTTCAATGTTAAGGTTCAAAGTAATGAATAAGGGTCCCTATTTTTTAGAAATGGGGGTATATTGACCTCAATAGGGACCTCAGTCTCAATCATACTCTCCAAGCATATGACCCCATCTCTTATTACAACCAATGGCTCTATCTCGATTAGCCAGTATTCTATTGATAGTGTTGGTGCTACCCATGAATTTCATTAAAACCCTAAAAAATATCTTCCTTTTTTCTCTCCTTTTGGAGGAAGGACTATTGAAGAAAACTTGATGTATTTTAAGGCAACTCTAAATCTAATGAATGTGGTCAATGACGATGTTTCATGTAGTATTTTCCCATTCACACTATAATATGTCACTTATGATTGGTTTTTAAACCTCACACAATCTTCAATTACCTATTAGGAATAATGTGAAATCACCTTCTTAAGTCAATTTGGATATATTACCATCCTTAGTGTCATATACCAACAATTTTCTAGTATGAGGAGAGAGGCCAATGAACCCATCATAGCCTTTAATGATATATTTGAAAAAATGTTTATTAGACTATAAACTACCTATAAAACTAATGGTATCCTAACCCTTAATATGTATAAGAACACCTTGGATCCTATAGCCTCAATGTTATTACATAGAGTAGCATACATCATTGACATACCAATGACATATGCTAAATGTTTTAACATTGATAGGCAAATAAATCCCTAATTATAAATCCTAGATGGACCTAATAAGAGCAAAATTATTCGATGTTAAATTCAATTACAATTTCTAACCAAAACATTGTGTCTTACAATTAAAATCATGTACACAAGTAATTTCTCTTGTCCCATGTTGCAATAAATCAAATAATGAGATTTTTGAATAACCCTATTCATAAATCCCATCAACACCAAATCTATATTTCAATTCCAATCAATTTTTCTTCCACCCAGGTGCAATTGTAGACTCTAAAAAATTTCAATTAGATGATATATAGAGGATGGTATGGAAGTTAAGTAAAAAATTATTGAGCATGAATAAATGAATAGGGAGTACTGGTGGAAAAAATACAAATTAGGGATTCATATTCCAAAGATATAATATACCTTTCAATAAACCTAGAAATAATTTATAATGACATACACCCATCAAAGTGTGTAAAATAAATATCTTAGAAGTAACACTATCCCATTGGTGTTAGGTTCACAATATTGTACCACATGGATAATTGGATTACATAGATTTTTACACTACTTTTGAGATATTTTAGAAAGAAATGGAAAGATGAGATTTTTGAGAACCAACCAGAGTAATCTTCCTCCAACATCAGGGTATCCCAGTAGAAAAATGGTCTTTGAGACCTATGATTTCTCAATCCCATTGGAAGATGAGAATTAACCAGAGGATAATCTAGATGAGATCCATGTATTCTAGTAGTTTTATAGGAATAATTTAAATTTGAGGAATAGACAACCTATTACTGCATCTAATCCTCTTAACAATAATACTCCTCCTCCATATTATAAGGAAAGAATAATCCACCTCCCCCAAGAATGGGTGATAATTTGTAAAGCACAAAGATATAAAATAGAGTAGAATACAACATTATTAAGGATATGAATAAATTTGAGGCTAATATAAACCTGCATGAACTAGCTTAGATCACTGAATAGAGGGAGTTAGTACTCAAAGATTTGACTGGGAGATCCTCTACATATAATAAGTCTAAAGTTTCCCATGCCAATGTGATGGTATATAAAAACAAACTTGAAGTTCCATCATTTACGTTAACTATTTGAATGTTCAATAAGAATGTACATAATTATTTGGTTGACTTAAGTGTTTCAACTAATGTGATGTTAACAACTATGTGAAATAAGCTGGGTTTGACCCTAGATAAGTCAAAAAAAGAAGTCTTACATTCAAACAAGTATTCTATCCCATGTGTTAGATAGTTTAATAATGTGCACATCTAGTTGAAATTAGAGTCACATATACAAAAATATGTAGATATCTTAGTCATTGACATTATATAAGCTTATGGCTTATTATTGAGCTATTATTGGTCAAATAAATTGAATGGGTATTATTGATATCCAAAATAACAACCCATGACATTTGAAACTTGACCATTGCACTAGTGTTTCCTCTAAAAATGGGTTTTGAAGTCATTATTTATAGTCATGAGACTAGGGTGAACATGTTTTAGAGTCCATAAGAGGTCTAATAACCCTTAATAAGGTTTATTTGTGGATATTTGCTAATGAAAATGAAGTCAAAATGAGGTTTTAATAGGTATAGTGAGGCATATAAAGTCATAAAGACATTAAAATAGTGTATTCAAGTGAATGGAAAGGTGTAAAGGTGGTCATAATGTCACTCATTCAGCCTATTTAAGTCATTTATGAATAAAACCTATATTTTGATGTCTTAAAAGGACACATAATGTTAAAAATACATCCCAACACCTCCACTAATCTATATAAGGAGAGTAAAATGGCATTAAATGACTTATTTTATCCTTTTCTTACGTTTGACATCTTTTATTATTTCCCAAATATGCCAAAAGTGCCAAAAAATACATCCCAACACCTCCACTAATCTATATAAGGGGAGTTAAATGGAATTAAATAACTTATTTTATCCTTCTCTTGCATTTGGCATCCTTTATTCTTTCCCAAATGTGCCAAAAGTGCCAAAAAATACATCCCAACACCTCCAATAATCTATATAATGGGATTTAAATGGAATTAAATGACTTATTTTATCCGTTTCTTGCATTGGCATCCTTTATTCTTTCCCAAATGTGCTAAAAGTGCCAAAACCATACCATTTCAAGCACTAAAATAAAATTTTCATGGTTTTGAATAATTATTTATAGGGTTTCAACATCAATAGGTCCATCTAAGGACAAAATATCATCAATCTCAATCAAAGAAGCAAAGAAACCATAAAGGTGGAGATTTTCATGAGAAAAAGTAAGGTTTTGAGGGTTTTCTATAGGTGTATGGAAATTTATGGATAGGTAAAAGTAATGGGAATTCCATGAAAATTTAATTATATCATTTTCCAATCATTTAAATTCTTAAATAGGAGATTCATGCACTGAAAACCTCAAACAAGGCAAAAACTAATTCATTTCTCCTTTACAAGCCTAAACCAGCTATTTTTTAGGGTGTGGCCAATTATCCAAGGAGATGCATGGCATAGTACATCCATTGGAAAAGGAGTACAGGGTCATAAATAATATTTTATAGGTTTTTTTATGTATGTATAAGGATACATCACTATGAATCATCACTAAGGAACACAAACTTATTGGAAAAAAGCCATTTGGAGCATGATTTTAAGAGAAATGTCCTTTATCATGTTGCATGACCCAAAATGGATATTGGATGAGGTTAATAGGTTACTTAATCACCTAATTTAGTTTTTTATAAATATAAATAAGGCATGGAATTTATGAACAATGTTTAAGAACACAAACTACTCTAAAACCCTTATAAAACCCCAAAAATGTGATTATGTTTTTCAAATAATTTTGGGACTATATATGAAATGAGTTATTTTAAGAGGTTATAAATATGTTATATAATCCTATTAATATAAATCCAATGAAATTTTATATAGGATAACAAACAAGGGTTTTTAGATGCATTCAACCATTAAATAAGGCAGATTTGTAGGTTTGGTGAATGAGCATGTCTTCATTGCATCTCAATGGATTTTATCATGAAGAGATACTTTTATTTACATCAAGTGACTCAATTAAAATTTAAAATATGATTAAATAGGTCCTTAAATTTCATTTAACCTTGGTGTTATAATTTTTTTACAAGCCTCTAGTCTTAAGTCCAAGAATACATGCCTATCACATAAAAATAATTTTTCATACGATCTAAGGTGTTCTCTAGCTAGGAAATAAGTCTTAGATAAGTCCAATAGTCCACCCCCATTAGTATTCAACCCCTTAAAATAAATTTAAAAGTGAATTATTCATAAAAATATTAGTTTTTAAGGTCTTAGAAAGCTAAATCTTGGGTGTCAATCTACAAGTCTGCAAGATAGTGATGATAACTTGCAAAGACATAGAGGTGATTCCTTAAGGGTAGAACATCAAAATGATAAACCCATATTTTATTGATATACATACCAATTTTAAAATTAAATGTGCTCATGAATGTGATCTTAATCTTGTAGAGTCCTTATATAGACATGTCAATGTTGTAAACCTAAGGAGAAGAAGGATGTGACATTGGTAAATCAAACATTCATACGGTTTCTCAAGAACTGTAAGGAACTTTCCTAGAATGTGTTTTTATAGAGAATATAATGATGAGTGCGTGGACCTTAAAATATTATAAAAATGATATATCTATATCTCAAGATCCTCCAATGGAGTTTTAGGCATACATTAGGGAAAGAATCATGGTTTTGTGCAAAATATGTCTTCATGTTTAGGAACCTCTTGAACCCCTTCTAGCTTATAACCATGATATATGTTATGATCTCAATTTATAAAAAAGTTATATAGGTAATTAAACTTACATGTCATAGGCATCAAATGCCTCTTGACCTAGTCTTGGAGATAACATGCTTGTAACTAGTCAAAATAAACCTATACCTATAGTAAATTCTTCAGCTCTTCATGAGCATCAAAACCTAAATAACATTACAAGGTCTTCTTGAATGTTTTTTCCAATAGTTAAACGAAATTTTTAGTGATTTTGAGGCATTACATATAATATGGATCCATAAAATTATCTTGAACACCTTATTCATCACTCATCATATTGCCTAGACATGGTTTTGTTGCATAAGGGTTATTTCAAAATAAGAACCATGGGGTTCAAGTATCAAGAGAACATGCATGACTACACTTTATTAATGATTTATAAAAAGTTATAAGTTATATGGATAAAATTTGTGGATTATAAAATAATATAGAGGACTCAAAGTGAAATTTGAATTGTGAATGTCTTGATATAAGACCCTAATATAGTCAAGGGCCTTCTCCTTTCATCCAATATGATACTAAAGCAAGCACCAAGTCAAAAATGAAGAGGCTAAAATCCTATGCTCATGGATTAAGGTAATTTTAACATTTTTTTAGGAATTTATCATTGTTTAAGGTATTAGTGGAAACTTCATAAAGGTCATATTAGGATTCTTAACTCAGAATTAAACTTGAAGAAGCCATAATAGGCATGTAAGAAGGTATGGGACTTGTTTAGAGATGTTTTACACTAGGATAGAGGTTTAAACTAATCATGAGATTATTTAATGCCATGATTCACTAGTCAATCAAGTTTTAAAGTTGAAACAAAGGACTATGAGGTTATATTCAAGTTTGAAGAGAAGTAGAGTCCAAGATAGTTGCACCAATCCTTAGGGACTTCAAGATCATGTTATAGCTTGGAAACATGTTTTAAAATATATAAATAAGTATAGTTATGTTATGGTTCTATCCCTCAAGTCACTCTCTCCAATATTACAAGTCTATGATCCATTTCAAGGCTACAATCAAGCTCTTAACCTTATTAAGAAGCAAGTTAAACTCTGAGCAATGATGGAAGAACGTGTTAAATCCTTAATGCCCTAAGAGAAGGATTTCAAAACTTGATATATAGATTAAATGGATCATATTAATGATTATGGATTAAAAAAATGGTATCCTATAGGAAATAACCAAAATGGATAAGAAGTTTTTAAAATTGTAGGTTTGGTTTTAATTCTAACATGTTAGGACAACAGATATAGAGGCTTGGATCACTCTTTGAAAGTTATTTCAATGGTAGGGTATCTCTACAAGGATAATAAAAATGTATAAGGACCATGAACAATAATAATAACCCCATACTAGTTCCCAAAAGGTAATTCATTTAAAATCACCTCCTCTTAGTCTGTGCAGGACTGTACCCCTGCCTAGGGTTTCCAATCACCTAGAAAATTCCATACCTTGTGATTTATCCATCAAAATTATATAAAATTTTGAGGGAAATTTGGGGGAACTATATACTAGGATTGTGAAAATGTTTCAAGTTGTTTGGGTATATTAAATTGGATTTATCCATGTTTTCATGCTTGTAGGTTAGAAAAACATAGTCCAAGATAGTCAACTATGGATTTTGAACCATTTAAAGGTTAGAATATGCATGAAGGATGGAACCTCAAGTAATCAACATCAATATGACCCAAATAAAACTCACCAAATATTGTACATTGATTGATAAATCCAAATACAAGAGTCTTTTAGGCTCTTCTAAATCTTGCTTAAGTTTTGAAGACCTTGTAGATAGGTCTACAATAGGTCCAAACATTCATGTCTTCTTTTGGCATGTTATCCAGGATCATAAACTTATTATAAGTATTTGAGACACATTTTAGTGCCTCAAAACCTAAAAAGAGGTTTCAAAATCCCTTTTTATAGATGTTTGATGTGAAGAAGTGAGTATTTTAAGATCAATCATGGGCTTCTAGGCATATGACAAGTTCTAAAAAATGAAACTAAAGACAAAGGTGTCCAAATAGGTTATTAGGTTTATAAAACATTGATAGTCATGTTTTCATTTCACCTAATTATTTACCAATAAGAACAACATGTCTATTATAGGTTTTAATACCTTATTTGGGAAAGAAGGATATTTATGTGGAGATCCAAAAAATACTCTCAAGGCTATTATTAACATGTAAAAATATGCCTAACAATCCAAAAAACATAAAATTATAAATTTTTAGATCTATAATGTGTTTCCAAGACATTGAAATTAATCTTAAGAACTAGATATAGGTTGGGAGGTATATAAAGGTCATTCAATATCGATTTCAAGGTCTCAATGATCTTAGATACCTTAATCAAGGTCCATAACTAAAATTTCAAGACAATGTATGCTTTCATAAGCTTCATGAGCATTGAATAATAATTGATAGAAGAGGAAAAGAGGTCAAGTTACCATGCAAAGTGTGACCAAGTTTTAATATTATGACACTTAAGTTCTTAGCATAAAATATCTTGATAATACTTCGTGATAATCAAGGATTAAATTTTAGGTTGGTGTATGTTCTACAAGTTTCATTGGTATGAAGAGTGATGGTTAGAATGAGAGGGATAATTTAGGCCTCTCAAATAAGCATCAACTTTTGCCCTTTTTGAAGTACATTTAGAGAAATATAGAATGATTTATAGTTTTAAATATGATAATAGAAGTGGTCAAGTATGACCATACTATAGAATTAAGACATTTCAAAACCACAATAAGGATTCAATACATTGGGAAAAAGACATGACCATTATGTAGTTTCTCATCAAATTCATATTCACGCATGACAAACATGATCTAAGCTTTAAAATGGAATTGGAAATGGCATTTAAAGAGATAAATCACATGAGGAGAATAAGTGATTAGCTCAAGTCAACATGTAGCTAAGTTTTTGACATGCATAAAGAAGTGGGAGGAGGTGAGTTAAGGATATAAATAGGAATTACATGCTTTTAGAGTAACCATTTGACCAAGCCACCCATGTTTCATCACTCTAGAGGATAAATTTAGAAAGGTCAAAGTTTTATACTCCACTCCCATGCCACTTTATTCAAGAGATCTCCACCATTATAGGTATGATGGCATTGAGAAGAGGATAATGATATAAATTTTTAGTGGCATTCCTCATGAATATGTATTTAACAAGTTGTAAAAACTACATTTAGTTAGCCTAGTAATGTTTTCTTATATATTTTTATTATAAAAGGGCTAATAATGCTTATTATTATATCCCTCTTTTGGGTATGACTAAACTCTACCCTTATGTAATGCTATATTTTCAATCCTTTTGATCAATAAAAGAATGAAATTTACCTTCCTTAAGCTAATTTACTTATGTGAACCTCATGCTTAGTTTATCTAAAACTAGGATAGAATTTTTATTCCTCTTGTATGTCCTTTGATTTTACCTTATTATCAATAGGCTGAATTTATAGAGGTTGTATGTTGTGTTGACATTCTCTAGGATAGGAAATTATTGTAGAAACTGATTGATTGTGTTAGTTAAGGCCTTTCAATTATATCTCAATGTCCTAATCATATAATCAAAACCATCATATGAAAGAGTGATGTGTGAAGAACCCATCCAAGGAGGGTGTAATAGAGTTTCACTCAATATTAATTCATTTAGTGTTATTAAGAAGCTAGTTTAGGGAGAAAAACAACATTGGTACATTACTTTCCTTAGATATAGGTTTAGTTTATGTCCTATTTACCCTTTTACCTTGAAAATCATAGTAGTTTAATGTTAGTTTTAGGGCATTCACCAAGGGAAATAACCCTCTATGGAAGTTCACTCCAATCACAGGTCACCCAAAGCCTTGGAGTGATCCCATTATATAAATTAGGTGAGGAGGATTGAAACACCTCCTCAAAGGGTGTAATCCAATTTGATATCATTTTATAGCATGCTTGGTGGGACAAGTTAGAGTGATTTTATCATCATCCATTGAATATTTGTGGTGTGATTTTTAGTGGATCTTTCCATTTAGAGAAGTTCTTGAACACCATAGCAACTTTGATTATTAACATACTTGTTTAAGCAATATGAGTGCTCAAAATATGTATTTTCACCCCCCATTTCATGAAAATGCTATTTTTATACCTATCTGCTTACCATATCAGGCTAAAATTGCTCTTATTTATTATGAATAAATAAGAAATTAATGTAGAACAATTTTGAAAAATTACAATAACAAGAGCTATGAACATAGATACATAAAGTCTTGTCATAATTATAATGCACAAATATTGTTTAGATATGAACTCAACAAACTCTCACAAATTCACACACTCTATTCACATTCTCAAAAACTAAGTTCTTCTAATGTATTACATACTACATCTATAGGTAATCAACATAGTGGTTTTACAAAAAAATGGGTACCAAAACCATGGACCAAGTCAACCCATAATAGTTCCCCATTAATCATGGGTGTTGACACCACACATATACAAGTATAGATAAACCACATATCTATACTCCCAAAAAAGAGAGTCTAGAAATTTTTTAAGAGTGTATAATAAATTTTAATGTACAATTTTTGAAATAAATTATAATGTGTAAATAGGCTCCATAACATAACATTATTTTCACCTAAAATAGTTTTGAACTAGAAAGATACAAACAGATTAATGATGTTTTCCTACCTCCCACCCCATCTCAACCCTTGTGTAAACCTACTCATGCTTATTACCAGCCTCAAGAGGACTACCTTGCTCCCAATCAATATTGTTACCCTTGTATTCAGTCCCAAAACATGGCTAATATAAGCACTAGAGATATCATGTTAGACTTAAACTAATAGATGATGGATATTTAAAGAGAGAAAGAGTATAGTAGGAATCAATAAGATGTTGCTTATCAAGTTTATTTCCATCAATAGGAGGTGAATGAGAAGAAAAGGTATGATGAATAATGTTTGGACAAATTATAGCTAAGGAAGAATAGATACATCAATTGATTAATCAAGCACAAGAAATCACATCTCAAGTAATTCCTTCCACTTTGAGCTTTAAGTAAGTTGCTCCTACAACTATAGATTAGCCTATGAAAATAGGATATCCTACATTAAAAATACCAAGCTTCAAACAAGGTAAATCCTCTAAGCTTTTAATTAATCCTCCTTGTTTCAAAATTTCAAGTTATAGAGGTCCTCATCTTTTGAGAGAGCCTATTTATATATAAAATCATCCCATTATCCCTCAAGAACAACCCTCTCAAAAGCCTCTCTTTCATAAAGAGACTCAAATTGATCAACCTTGGAAGACTTATTAGACTAATAATCCTAATTTTAAGATGTCTAACATTGATAAGGACACTCCCACTCCATTAGTTGAACCTTTCCCTCTTATCATCTCCCTTTTCAAAGGAGGATCTATTGTATGGAGAGCAAATGGAGATAATTTAGGTGAAGATAAGGGTACTATTATAGCATAAAATCTCACCCTTTTGAGAGGTTTATTTAGGCTCTCTCACTCTTGGATATAAAATGGGATCAACCCTAGGCTATGGGTATCTTATGATGGGGTTGAACCTCTAGAGAAGGCTAATTCCTCTTGGTATCTCACCTAAACTACTAATTATACTTAGAAAAGGGATAGAAGGGTTACAAAGGATGACTAAAAACACAAATAAGGTGATGCACAAAAATTAAGGACACTATAAATTGTATTAAACTAACACTAAGGTAGTTAAAATACAACCCTCACTCACACAATATCTCCAACTGATCATTTTGCATCAATATTTCTTAAACTAGGCCCACTAGGCAAGAGATGAAGCATGAAGGAGTATAAAAATCACACTATACCTTCAATAATGACCAAAAAAGCACAATTTCAAACCTAAAACAATGGTGTAATACCTAATAAATGGAAATAAAGAAGGGCAATTACCAAATAAAGACACTCCTCCATAAAGCAATCATATACAAATTGATTAGAGCACTAAATGCAAGTAAGAGATAGGCAAAATAAGTTATCTTATTATTTCAAAGGTTGTTTTTAAAAAAATTGATAGGGTTTTTCCTTTTCAAATGAGATTATATCTTACAAAATGGGGAATAAATGGGAGATATAGGATAAAAAAGAAGAGAAAGGAGAAGAAAGATCTCAAAATTTAATAAATGCCCCTCAACCACCTTCCATAGAGTTTCAACAACATTCTAATTAATTAAGCATTGATCCTCTCTCATAAAATTAACCTCCAAAGGTCAAAAGGTCATTCAATCCATCTCATTGGCATAAAAAGGCACTAGAAGACAAAAAAAACTTTGAGGAAGATGATGGCATACTCTGCTAGCTTTGAGAAAAGTATTTAAAGACTAAAAATATCATTTAATGCTCCAATTAATGCTTGATAAAAATAAAAAATATAGATAAATCCTTAAATTACCCATCAATTCTCTTCAACTCCCTAAATATCTACTCCACTTTCACTTCTATTCCCCATTCCACTTGGCTTATAGAAGTCACTTGACATGATGGTCAATCATCTTGGCACTTTATGCTTACAACTGACCCTGAAAGTTAAGTTTGAGTGTTTGTTTTTTGATGTTCTCTTTTTTTCTCAACTCATGTTTTCTCCCCCACCCTAAAAAGTAAACCATTAAAACTATAAAAATCTTGGATTCCATTGATGGAGGGGTCCAAGCTTGAGCCATTTTTAACTAGTTAGGCAAGAACCTACTCCCAAGCCCATTTGTCACCATGAGGACCACTTATATATCTATATAAATCTTATATACAACCATAAAATTACTATGAGGGAGAAAACAAAGCTTCATGCCACCTTCAAGACCTACAATAATGGTGTAAATCACCATTAAACCTGTAACCATTCACAAGTTGTCAAAAAACTTGGGTTTTTTACCCTTCAACTCAACAAGGTACCCTATAAACCATTATAAATGGAAAAAAGTTTCATATAATTATGATTTAGGTCTTATTATGCCTTTTCCATATATTTATACCATTTCTTTCTTTGAAGACCTACAAAAATAGGTATTTTTGGCCATTTTGGGCTTATTAGGCACCCACACATGACAAATTATTCTATAAAATAGGTTAGACATGATATTTAGAGATTAATATACATGTTAAATGTTGTTTCCAAGTGATTATAGGCTATTTCATGGAAATATGAGTCCAAAAACCCAAAATTGGTCAAAAAGGCTCCTTTGGCAGCTTGCAATGCTTTTAGGCCTTTATATGATGTTAGGGATCTTGAATGAGATTATTTTATGCTCAAGAATATTTGGTTATTTCCCAAACTACCTTTGATACCATTATCATCTTTTGATTCACTTGGAAACTCTTTAAATTAGATTGGGAACGTCTACAACCTTTTAGGCTTAGGTAGGTCTAAGGGGGTCTCTTTACTAATTTCAACCACTTATATTATTTATTTCCTTTTAAAAATCACTAAAAACATTATTATGTATCTTATAAAAACTCCTAAGTAATTTTACATACATAAATCCTCCTTTTTACCTCTACCAAAGGCACCTTTAGACTTGGTTGTGAGCATGAACTTCATTAATGGAGATATGAAAACTTAGTTTTTTCTATTGAAGTATATTATGGGCATGAGATCAAATTTAAAAATATAAGGACACAAAAACATAATTCCATGTAAAATTTCAAGTTTTTTCATTGATTATAACTCAAAAAAATATATCTTTTGGGGTTGCCTTAACTTGCCTTGTCAAATTTCTAAGCATGTGTAGGTCTGAGTTTTGTCATTTTATCTAGTTATATGAGATCCTAAGACTTAATTATTTTTTAATTAGTAACAATATGTACCAAAAAAACTATTTAAATCATTTTTTTCCATCTTTAACCATGAAAACCAACCTAAATCACATATTTAGACCCACTGTATACTTAGAAAATGAGAACCAAGGAACCTAGGAAGAGAGAAAAAAACATATCTTGAGATTTATAAGCTATTAAGACCTCATTATTTTTTAATTATAACTTTTAATATCTCTCAAAATTTATAAAATAATTATATTGCATCATATGATGATTTAAATCTCTTAAAACCACTTTTTTTAACTGTTCCCACTTGTATGCCAAAATCCTAAATTTTGCAAATTTGGCCTTATTCATGTTTATTCTTAAAATTATGAATTTTATCACTCCAAAAATGTGTTTAAATATTTAAAATAAACCTTAATTCCCTAAAAAACCCTCACATAATGTTCTAACCATCTGTCATACCTTAACTCTTCAAAAAAAACTTTATGAGCTCCAATGGTGACTATCAATAGATAAGCATAGGACTGCAACAAAATATTGGATGATTCCACTATTAGTGTGACCTATAAAATAAAATTTAAACTTATAATAACTCATTAAAATAAATTTTACCAATTTTCATAGCTGGATCATGCCAGTAGAGGCCTCAAGATGAATTTTTCTCAAAACTAGCTAGTGGGTTGCTTGTGTGAATGATTGTTCATGATTGTAGGTAGTCTGTAATAAAATATCATATTATTACACTATATATGTGACATAAAAATTAAAATTTTTAGTTATAAACATAATTAATAACACCTATACCAATTTTCATAGTTGGATCTTACTTTTAGAGGCCTCAAAACTCTTTTTTTTTAAACTAGCTATTTGGTTGCCTAAGTGAAAGACTATTTATGATTGCAAGAGGTATGAAATAAAAAATGGCTGATTTCACTATTTATTAATAATTAATTATTTAATATTAATATTTATCTACTCAAAATTTTCATACTTACCAAAAATGAGAGCCTAACTCCTCTTGAAGATGCTCCAAAATCATAAATTTCTCAAAGATTGGCTTAGGTTGCCTGAATTTTACTTGGAGAGTTACTTAGCTATAAGACAAAATATCTGGTATATTCAATGTTATATAAGATTAAATAAACCATAGATTCATATTTTGGGTCATGACGACTGTCTGTACCAAATTTTTAGGTTAGATCACCTCTCTAGCATCCTCAACTCTTCAAATCTTCTCCAAATTAGTCATCAAGTTTATGACTGTGTGTATGATCTGAAACCATTTAATAAACCTTGGAAATGCTTGATTGACATCTTAGTTTTTGTTTAAAATGTGATGATATAAATATTGAGAGTGAATTTATCATATTCATCTAGTTATACAACCTTGCATTTCTTCAATAGACCAATCTTTCCATACACAACTAACTAGGCATGTTGGTTGTAGGTACTCGTTTCATGAGGGAGAGAGACTATGTTATTATATAATTTAACTTCATGGCCTAAATTATAAATCCAAAACTTATAAGATATTTTTTATGATGAAAGTGACCTTTCTTTCCTGCCCTTGAATGCTCAAACACCATAGAAACTAGCTTGATCCTTCACTTACAACTCAAAACCCATTTCTAGGATTTTACCTTAAAATACACAAAAATACATTAAATTTCACTAAATTGTTTCATAAGAGTGTAGATAACATGAGGTAGGGTCATTAAGTTTATTTTATCTTTTCACCATTGGATGATCCACTACACTAAGACCACCTCTTCTTCAGAGCATCTTTGGATCTTCTTTAGAGCATCTTTGGAGCTACCTAAAGAATCTTTAGAGAATATTCAAATCTCAATGGGGAATATTTATATCTTGACTAATAATCTTCAGAGCTCATTGGGTTCATCCTTAGAGCTCAGAGACTAGTCATGAAGGTAAGAGGTCACTGAATGGTCTAGGAGAGTGGCCTAATCTATTTAGTCAAAAGTTTCATATGTAGGACAATTTTGGCCAACATTTCTGATGACCTCTTTGGATTTCATGTCTATCTATGCAAAATAATAGTTTAATTAGTCTATCCATTGGGATTATATAGTCATACAAGTCTTTTTCAATTTATTTTTGATTGATCAAAAAGTTGTAAATATTCTTATTAGAACTCACAAAATAGAAAAGACAACCCAAAACCAAAAACAACAATGTGCTTAAAGAACTTAGCTAAGTGAAACAAAAAACAATATATAAAGGATGTGCACAAGGAATTTGGAGGAAATCAACAAACTCTACTCTAATATGTACAAGGTTGAAACTTAAAAGTACCTTCCTCCTAGATCAAATGTGAAAATTTTAGCATCATTCACTGGTAATGGATAAGGATGAAAAATACCTTGCTTATGAGGAACCAAACTTGGTAATATAGGCTTATTTATTTTTATTATTTTGGGCATGATCTCTAATAGATGAATTAGGATAAACATGTCTCCAATGTAGATAAAATCCTTTACTAGTTCAAGACTTGCTTCATGTTTCTCATCACTCTTGAGAAATCCTTGAAAAAAGACTTCATTTAGGTTCTTGGGAGAATTATATTTGTTCACTTGGTGGCTCAAAAATACCATATCCTTTCACATTATTATTGTGTAAATTATGACTGATCATGCTTAGAGCAACATGCTCATAATTTTTTGGAAGGAAATGTCTCTTAGCCTCCTCAAACTCCTTGGTTATGGCATTGAATTGCTTCCTCAACTCTTCAAGATATTCACTGGTATGTTTCTCAAACTTTATCACTTGAGCACTTGAAATGTCTCCTTCATCAACCTCACTCAATATTTCATCATGTTTTTTAACTAAAAATGAGGATTTATTTAACCAACCAAGGTCCAAAACATCACACTTGTCTTTCTCATGGTTTGATTTATCTTCCTCTAGCTCCAATATACCAGGGCTATCCTCAATTGATACCTTATCTTGAAGTGGACCAACCTATAGGACCTAGTCATCATCCTATTTTTAATCTATTTTAAATATACATTTAGTAGTCCATGTAAGGTTTGCCCCATATTTAGCTTGAGGATTATCCTCTTCATGCTCTAATTCATTAGTTTTAAAGCCATGCCAAGGAGGCTAGTCCAAACTTAATTTTTCCTCCTCTGAATGAAGTGGCCTACATATCATGATCTCTTCATCATAGATACTTTTATTTTACTCTTGTGGTACATCTCTATCCTTATTAAAATAGGCTCTTTCTTTGAGAGGGAGATAGTGGGAGGGTGAAGAAGTTCACTTTGTTTAAAACTTATGAGAGTACTAGTCCAACTAGGGATCTTGAGAGGTATCTTTGGTGTATCTTGAGGAGGGGAGAGGGAGTATTGGAACTCTTATACAACAAGGTCATTGAGCTAAGCTATGCATAAACCACTTTCCTTTTGAACTAAAAATTCCTCCCTCTCCAAGACTGATTCTTAGGTCACCACAACCAATACCCTCCTTCATCTCTATGCCTTCCTTCACTGATTTCCATGAGGGAAATGTAGAGGGTACAACCACCTTATTATCTTCTTATTCTAGAATAGGCCTAGGAGAGAGTGGTTTCACTAGTGAGGGCATGATATAACTAGGATCATTGGCATTGGGAGAGATCAATGGTGGTATGGCTTCATGATCTTGAAGGAGAGTGTGTTTAGGGGTAGGAGAGGGTAAACTAACTCATTTTGTTTTGATATGTTCTCTCTCCAAATTATCTAACATTTATTCAATGGATAGCACCCACTCCATCTATAGCTTCTCAACATATGGATAATCACCTTCATCAATGGATGCCCACACATTCCAAAAATCATAAAAGAATCTCTTTATCCCTTCCATTTCATGAATAGGGAATTCTTCTCCAAGTCAAACCTCCTTATTGATTTTCATGATTTATCTCCCTTGGTCTAGTATTTCTTCTCTAATTCTTGATAAGGATGGGCCTTGAAAATTTTGGATAGGGGGATTATTTGAAACTATCGGAGGTTGAGCTTGAGGCTCTTGGAAGGGAGAGGACAAATAAAAATGATTTCACTAAACTTGTTGATCTTCATAAGATATCAACACACTCTCCAAGATTTAGACCATGATTTTCATACACACTTTGTTCTTCCTCTCATAAACTACCCATTTATTCACCCTTAAAAACTAACCACTTATTATTGACCAACTTAAGATAAATTCTTACCTCTTATAGAACATCGATAGGGATGACCAAAAAAAGTTATAAACCCCTACCAATCTCTCTTATCAACTCCATATAATTTGATAATGCTTTCTTGAATCATGACAAAGATGTAATATGATAAACATAGTCTTGACAAAGGGGATTAGAGGATTGGTTTTAATGCTAAGGAAGATGATTTTGGTCATACGCATCGGTGGAAGGGAGGCAAAGGATATGATAGGGATTAAAGGTTGTTTGAGGGCCACTTCAGGGGAACACATAAACATTATTAGCCTAATATGAATGATGCTCAGGTAGAGAATAAGCATGTTAATCAAAATAGGTTTGAGTATACATGCCAAATTTATAATTTTGGGTACTTAATATACCTAACTAGCTTATTTTCATAGTAGAGTTGTCACTATTATTTTAAAACATGCCTCTGAAGATTATTGCACTGAAGAACAACACTAAGAACCCTTTAGTGAAGTGAAGAATGTAATAGTCCCATTGGGCATGCCAAAAAATATTTTAGCCTATAATTACACCCTTATGAGAGGGTTATTTAGGCTTCTCACTCTTGGCTATAAATTGGGATCAACCTTAGGTTGTGGGTATCTTGTGATGGGGTTAAACCTCTAAAGAAGGATGGTTCCTCTTGGTAGCTCAGCTAAACCACTGATTCTACTAGGAAAATGGATAGAAGGGTTGCAAAGGATGACTAAAAACACAAATAAGGTGATGAAATAAAATTAAGGACACTCCAAATTTTATGAAACTAACATTAAGGTAGTTCAAATACAACCCTCACTCATACAATCTCTCCAACTAGTCATTTTGCATCAATATTTCTAAAACTAGGCCCAGTAGGCAAGAGATGAAGTATGGAGGAGTATAAAACTCACACTATACCTTCAACAATGACCAAAAAATCACAATTCTATAACTACAACAATGGTGGAATACCTAAAAAAATGTGAGAAAGGAAAATTACCAAGGAAAGACACCCCTCCATAAAGCAATCATACACAAACTGACTAGAGCACTAGATGCAAGCAAGAGATAGGCAAAATAAGTTATATTATTACTTAAAATTTTGTTTTTACAAATTTTTATATGGTTTTTTGTTGTCAAATGAGCATATATATTACAAAATGGGGAAGAAATCGGAGATATAGGAGAAAAAGGAAGAGAGAGGAGAAGAAAGCTCTCATAATTTAATAAATTTCCCTCAACCACCTTCCATGGAGTCTCAACAACATTATGATTAATTAATCACTGATATTCTCTCACAAAATTTACCTCAAAAGGTCAAAAATGTCTTCAATCCTTCTCTTTTGCATAAAAAGGCACTAGAAGACAAAAAAGCTTTGAGGAAGATGATGTTGCACTCCACTAACTTTGAGAAAATTCTTCAAAGACTAAAAATCTCATTTAATGCTCCAATTAATGCTTGAGAAAAATCTCAAAATATATAAATAATTCCTTAAATTCTCCATCAATTCTCCTTAGATCCTCAAATATCTACTCCACTTTCACTTCTATACCCCCATTCCACTTGGCTTCTAGAAGTCATTTGATATGATGGTTAGTCATCTTGGTAATTTATGCTTACAATTGACCCTAAATGTTAAGTTTGATTATTTTATTTTTGATGTTATCTTTTTTTCTCAACTCATTTTTTCTCTCCCAACCTACAAAATATGCCATTTAATTATATAAAAATCTTGGACTACATTGTTGGAGGGCTCCAAGATAGAGCCATTTTCAACCAGATGTGTACGAATGTGCTTCTAAGGCCATTTGTCACTATGAGGACCACTTATGGACCTGTCTAAATCTTTCAAACTTCCATAAAATTACTTTTAGGGAGAAAAAAAAGCTTCATGCCACCTTCAAGACCTACAATAATGGTGAAAATCACCATTAAACCTATAACCATTAATAAATTATTAAAAACTTAGGGTGTTGACCCTTTAGCTCATCAAGTCACCCTAGAAACCCATAGGAAGGGATCCAAGTGTAATATAATGGTTATTTATGTCCCATTATTCCTTTTCAATGCATTTATACCATTTCTTTCTTTGAAGACCTAAAAAAATAGGCATTTTTGGCCATTTTGGGCCTCTTAAGAACTCACACATGCTAAATTCTTCTAAAAATAGGTTATAAACGATATTTAAAGATTAATATACATGTTACATGTGGTTTCCAAGTTATTTTATAACATTTCATGGACATATGAGTCCAAAAACCCAAAATTGGTCAAAAAGGCTCCTTTGGTAGCTTGCAATAGTTTTAGACCTTTCCATGATGCTTAGGAGATTGAATTGGATTATTTTGTGATCAATAATCTTTGGGTGTGTCATAACATTAATTTTATACCATTATAAACCTGTTATTCACTTTAAAACTCTTTAAATTAGCTTGGAAAGGTCTGTAACCTTCTATGCTTATGTAGGTCTAGGGGGTCTCTTTGCTAATTTGAGACAATTGGAGTATTTATTGCCTTTTAAAACTCACTAAAAACATTATATTTGATCTTATACAAAGTATTTATCACTTTTTTATACATAAATCCTCATTTTGACCTCTACCAAAGGCTCCTTCAGACTTGGTTTTGAGCATGAACTCCATTAATGGAGATATGAAAGCTTAGTTTTTTCACTTGAATTATAGTATGGGAATAATACCACTTGTATCAATCCAAGGACTCCAAAAGAGACCCAAAATGTATATTTTAAATTCATTTAATTTATTATAACTCAAAAAATTAATATTATGGGGTTGCCTCAACTTGTCTTGTCAAATTTTGAGTGTGTGTAGGTCTGAGTTTTATCATTTTCTCAACTTATATGAGGTACCAAAACTTAATTATTTTTTAATTATGACAAATATGGACCCAAAAAACTATTTAAATAATTTTTTTCTATTATTAACCATTAAAACAAACTAGAATCACATATTTAGACCCACTGCACACTTATATAATGAGAACCTAGGAACCTAGGAAGAGAGAAAAAGCCATATCTTGAGATTTATAAGGTATTAAGACTTCATTATTTTCTAGTTTTAAGTTTTAATATCTAAAAAAAATTATTCAATAATTATATTTAATCATCCAACCATTTAAATATAATAAAAACACCTTTTTCTAACTATTACCACATGCATGCCAAAATCTTAGATTTTACAAATATGCCCTTCTTCATGTTTAGAATTTAAATTCTAAGTTTTATCAATCTCACCAGGTTTTTTTAGAATTAAAATTACCATAAATTTCTTCACAAATCCTCACATTATGTTTGAACCATCTTTCATACCTTAATTCTTCAAAAAAAACTTAATAAGCTCCAATGGTGACTGTCAATAGAAAAGCCTAGGAATATGAGAAAAAAGAAGATTATCTCACTATTAGTTTGACATTTAAAATAAAATTTAAACTTATAAACACTAATTATCATCACTTTTATCAATTTTCATATCTGGATCATGCTTGTAGAGGCCTCAAGATGCATTTTTCTCAAAACTAGCTAGTGGGTTGCCTGTGTGAATGATCATTCATGACTAAAAGAGGTATTTAACAAAAAATTAGATGATTATAATATTTATTTTACCTAAAAAATGAATTATTTATTTATAAACACTCATTAATACCAACTCTACTAAGTTTCATAGTTATATCTTATATGTAGAGCCTCAAAACTCATTTTTCCTAAAACTAGCTATCTGGCTGCCTGAGGGAAAGACTATTTATGATTGCAGGAGGTCTGAGATAAAATATATGATTATTTAAATATTTATGAGGATTTAATGATGGAATATTAATATTTATATACTCATAATTACCATACATACCAAAAATGAGAGCATAACTCCTCATGTAGATGCTCCAAAATCACAAATTTCTCTAACATTTACCTAAACTACCTAAGTTTTACTTGGAGAGTGCCTCAAATATGAGAAAAAATAGAAGGTATATCCCTTATTATTTGGGACTAATATAAACCATATATATATATATATATATATATATATATATATATATATATATATATATATATATATATATATATATATATTTATTTATTTATTTATTATGACCCTCTTTACTAAATTTAGAGGTTAGATCACCTCTCTAGCATCCTCAACTCTTCAAATCTTCTCCAAATTAGTCCTCAATCTTATGACTATGTGTATGGTCCAAAACTATTTTCTCAACCTTTTTCATGATTTATTTCCATATTATTTATATTTTTAGTCTAATTATATCACTCTTTAGAGTGACTTTATCATATTTATCTAGTTATACAACCTACATTTCTTCAATAGACCAATTTTTCCATACACAACTAACTAGGCGTATTGGTTGTAGGTACTCATTACATGACGGAGAGAGACTATGTTATTATGTAATTGAAATTCATGTCATACATTATAAATAAAACACTTGGACAATATTTTTCATGATTAAGGTGACCTTTCCTTCCGATCTTTGAATTCTCAAATACCTTGGAAACTAGCTAGATCCTTCACTTACAGCTCAAGACCCATTTCTAGGCTTTTACCTTTAAATCACCAAAAATACCTTAAACTTTGATAAAATTTTTAATAATAGTTCAAGGAACATGAGGTAGGGCCACTAATTTTTTTTTTATCTTTCCACCATTGGACCATCCACTTTACTAAGATTTTCTCTTCTTTAAAGCATCTTTAGAGCTTCTTTGGAACATCTTTAGAGCTGCCTAGCTCATCTTCAAAGCTCACTAGAGCATATTATAAGCATCTTTATATATTATTTGGATCTTTAATAAGAATATTTGGATCTCACTGGGTTCATATTTATATCTCAAAGACTAGTCATGAAGGTAAGAGGTTATTGAATGGTTTAGGAGAGTGTCCTAATCTATTTAAGAAAAAGTTTCATATGTATGCCAATTTTGGCCAATAGGTAATTCAAGAAAATATGATGAGGATATAATAACTATAATTCATATTTCTCCCCCTAAACTAAAAAAATTATAATTGGTAAATCAATAAGAAGATCATTTTATTTAGCATTGATTTGATATCAATGAGGAGGAATTGGTATTGGAGTATGAACAAAGCATTCAAGAAGATTATATGCTTTGATAAAGAGGTCTTGATAAGATTAAAATCAATTTAAAAACATAATCAAAATCATAAGAAGAAGATACCACTCATTATGAGATTGTTATACTAGTTAAATAGACTTTTGATTGTTCATTTAAAGAATGGGCTAAGGTATGCTACAACTTTGATCCTGATGATTATGTGAAACTTTAGGTTGTAAAAATTTGTTATGTTCAAAATGAAATTCCCTCCTTACTTCATGAAACATGGTATAAGTGTTTTGGCATAGTTCAATATTTTGATTCTACAAGCCAATCATCTACCAATAAGATGCAAAGTAAAGACATGGAGGAAGTTGTATAAAGTAAAAAAAATTTGATATACTAAACAACACTCTCATACAAAAACATTTGGATCCAAGAGAAGACTTGGATTAGGCATGGTAGTAGTACCTTAAATTATTTCACTAATTTTAGGCATCAAGCACACCAATGGAGCTTGAGGAGCAACCCAAATACACCCATGAAGTCATAGTTTCCATATCACTCTTTGATTATCTAAAGGACGCCTTAAGGGATCAACACTAGCTTATCACACCAAAGGTAAGGTCTGATGCTCCTATCAAACAAGTAGATTATTTTAGTCTTAATTAATTTTTTATATTTTCTCAGTTCTTCTTAGAGAGGGTAATTTTTTTTAGGATGTCGAACAAAATGGCTAGGTGAAGACCATAACCAAGTTGTGTAGTTGAATGCCAATGAATTAATATAAGAGTTTGTATACATAAGTAGCATGTTTCATTTAGTTTATCTATTATAAATAATTCCAATGATATGGGTGATCAAGGATAAATTTAATTGGCTAATAATGTCATTTGAAAAACAAGTTGTTATCACTTAGAAGTGTACCCTTGAAAAAATGTGTTCTTATTCTCATACTTATTTACACAATGGAAACTCTCCAAGGTGTGGGTGACCCTATATTGGAGATAATATCTAGATTAAGGTATTTTAACCTTTTTTACACTCACTTAATTCTCTCTAAACTCTATAATTATGTGTTTTCTTGACTAGGAAAAGGGGAAAAGGAGTAATACACAAGCTAAACTTGAACATGAAAACTAAAAATTTGGGGTGATGCACCAATGTTGAGGTCAATTATGCCTATAATTTACATACTTTTGAATCTAAATATATTTCACACATTCTCTTCATTTTTATACAATGGCTCTTACATCATTATTTCATATAGAGGTCTTGACAAACACTCACACTAACTTATAAGGCATGAACATTGGTTGAATTCACTTCTAGATTAGGCAGAAATCAAACCTAGAAACATGATATGACCTAAAAAAGTTCTCATTTTTTCATAAATTTAAAATTTTTAGACATAAACAAAGGAAAAAAATCATTCATTAAGTTATATCAATGAACATAAGACACACACTTCATGAACAACCTAAAAATGATAGAAAATTTAGCTTATTATTGCTTCAAAGGTGATGTAGTATAAAATTTTGGTAGAGTTTATATATATATAAATCATAATAATATTTATTATAAAAAAAGAGAACATACATATATAAAAGGAATAAGAGAGAGAGGAGACAAAGCAACCCTAAACTAGGGAGGAGTCATCATCCTAGTCATAGTTCACTCTTCCTTCAACTAATATTGTAACTCAACTACTAACCTAACCTTCAACTTCAAAATTCCTACATAGAATATCTTGATTTTAAACTTCTCTTATTATATTATGTCATATAAGTGAGAGATGTCATCTTATTTGATTTATTTTAAAATTTAAAGATCATCATGCATGCTTTAATGGTCTTTAGTATTGAAGAGATCTTGATCATCTTCAATTAACTCTTTTTGATATTGCATAGAACTACTTTTTATCTTTCATGCATCTTGAATTTTTAATTTAATTAGATTCATTACATCTTTTAGTTTGAATTAACTTATCTTTCTTGTATCTTGAAGACTGACTTTAGCTATTTTACTTACATCTTGCATGCATGATTCTTCTTCTTGACTTCCCTAAACTAATCCAAGGGGAGTAGTAAGAGATATATTTCATGTTGGTTGTTTAAATAGTCTCCTTAATGAAAATAGGGACTCAAGTCCTAACTAGGACTGAAAGAGTGTGCCAAAATGTCTGAACAAATTTCACATAATCAATGTTGAAACCTATGAGGTAGTGTGAGAGCTCCAAAATTCCAAGAGAGGAAAAATATGCATTAACCTATCTATTACAAAATGTGAATGAATCAATTGATTGAGATATTATTCATTAACCTTACAAAAAGTAAAAGTGGGGTACATATAGATAAAATTAGGGAAACATGAAGAAGCCTCTAATTCTTAATTAACTAATTAAAATTAAATATAATTAGCCTATGGACCCTTTATAACTAACCTAAGGAAGATTAAATAACATAGAATGGCTATACGATCATGTAGGCAAAACTTAGTGGGAAAAATCACTACACTAACACCCCCCCACTTAAGAGTAGCTTAGGTGAGATGAGAATTGGGTCCTGACATTGAAATCATGATGAGGTACCCAAGTACATAGTGATGAAACTCCATAAGAGGAAGAAGAAGGTGAAGCAACCCTAACCCCAATGAGATCCCACAGATGAACAAATTTACTCTTTATGAAAGGCTTGGTTATAATATCTACAATATACTCTGATGTTAGACAATATCTAATATTAATGACTTTATCATTGATAAGCTCCATGATGAAATACATGTGAATCTCTATGTGCTCGGTCCTTTGATGGAGAATCAAATTCCTACAAATCTAGATAGGTTTTGGTTATCATAGTAGATAATTTTTGGATTATGAAACTAGATACCAAACTTAGTGGGAATCCCTTACAGCCATATTGCTTCATTGGTGGCATTGAAATCCCTTCTATATTCTACCTCTATGAATGATAAAGCAATTGCATATTGCTTCTTGCTTGACCAACTTATTGGACCTGAACCAAGTGAGAAACTATAGCCTAAAGTGGAATTTTGAATCTAAATATCTCCATCCTAATTTGAATCTATGTATCTAGTCAAATCAACCAATGTTCTTGCTCTATAGTGTATTCCATAGTTATGTAAACCCTGAATGTAGTGAAGAATCCACTTTACTGATTTTAAGTACAACTCATGTGGCTCCTGCATAAACTGAGAGACTAAACCAACTGCATAAGATATGTTAGGTTTAGTGTGTGTGAGATAGATAAGACTTCCCACAAGTTACTAATATAGAGTTACATCAATGAGTAGTGTAGGACAATCAGCCTCAAGCTTCACACTAGATAAGAAGGGAGTAGGAGTTGGCTTATAATCAGCTATGTTAAACCTCACAAGAAAATCAAGAGAATACTTGGATTATGATAAGTTTATCCTAGAATCTAAGTGAATCATTTCAATCTTGAGAAAGTAGTGTAGCAATCCCATGTTTGTCATTGAAAATCTATTTAAAAGTGTAGTTTTCACTACTGAGATGGATGATCATGAACTCCATGTAATTAGTATGTCATCCACTTAGAAAACTAGGATCAATAGAGAATAATACTACCACAATATGTAGACATTTAGATCTGAGTGGCATCTGGTGAACTTGACCATGAGGAGAAAGGAGTCCATCTTGGTATACCATGTCTAAGGGGCCTGTTTGAGTTCATAGATAGATTTCCTAAGTCTACAAACCAAGGAGGTATCTTCCATAGATCCTTGTGGTTTCTCCATATATATCTCTTCTTTGAGTTTACCATGCATAAATACACTCTTTGCATCCATTTGGTGAACATCCCATTGATGTGTGGCTGCAATGGCTAGAGTGAGTCTTATAGACATCATCTTGGCTACAAGAGCAAATGTCTAAGTGTAGTTTATGATAGGCACTTGAGAAAACCCCTTTGCAACTAGATGAGCTTTGTACTTATTGACTAACCCATTTACACTAGACCAATTTTCTTCCTTTAGGAAGAGGGACCAAGTCCCATGATTTATTCCTAATTAGGGAACTGTACTCATCTTGCATATCAAAATCCCATTCTAGAATGATAGATGCCTCATGAAAGGTTTATGGATATAAGATAATGGCCAAGTAGGCATGTGAAGTCCCTTAAAACTATGATCATGTCTACCTTGTGTTTGATGGATTTTTAACCCATCCTCTAGCACTTTAAAGTGTCTATCTAGCCAAAATAGGACCAAAATTGTATGAGATTAGAGAATTAGGAGGTGAGTCCTCATCATCTATAGTGTCAATGTGAGATGGAGGAGGAGTATCCTAATAATTTCTATCATCACTTAAACTTGAAGAAGATTAAGAGTCATCCTCATCATTAGGAGGATCTTGAGGTGGATCTACATCACTGTCAGAAGTGGAATCAATGTCTAGTGAGACTTTTGAAGAGTTTGCAGTGCTAGGATTGTGTTCAAGTGGGTCTTCATGAAACTTGACACTCCTTTCAATGAAAAACTCATGATTTTTATGATGGAGAAGCCTATATCCCTTAACACCCTCTGCATACCCCATAAAGATGTAAGACTGACTCTGAGGGTCCATTGCCTTACATTTATTCTTGGGAATTTGGGCCATTTCTAGTGATCCAAACACTCAAAAGTGATCAACTATGGGCTTATGACCATTCCAATATTTAAAAGGAGTGATTCCCTTTAAGGATTTGTGTGGAAATTGGTTCTAAATATAATACACACATTTGATTGCTTTAGCCCAATACTAAAAAATAAGAGACTTTGATTAAAGCATACAGTTTACCATTTCCTTCAAGGTATGGTTCTTGTGTTCAACCACACCATTCTATTAAGGACTGTATGAAACTATGTGTTGCATCTAAATCCCCTCTAATTTGCAAAACTACTCAAACTTATTGTTGACATACTCTCCACCATTGTCAATCCTTAAGATTTTGATGGAACATTTTGACTACTTCTCCACAAGTGCCTTGAAGTCCTTAAAGTGATAAAATATCTCAAACTTATTTTTGAGAAAAAACACCTAGGTTTACCTCAAAAAGTCATTGATTAATGTGAGCATGTATCTTGTCCTATTGAATTAAGGTTTTAAAAATGGACTTGCTAAGTCACTATGGACTATTTCTAACTTCTATTCAACTCTCCTTGCTTTGCCCTTGTCATATTTCTCTTCTAGATGCTTACCAAGAATGAATCCATTACATAGGCCATCCAAGAATTTTACTTTAATAAACCATAAAATCATGTCCTGATGACTGAGTTACTCTAGGTAATGGTGTTTTAAATGGCCAAACCATTCATACCATAGTTTTCTCACTCCATCTACATGAGTAAGTAGTACAGCTAAAGGTTGATATGGGGCAAATTGTGAGAAGGTATATAGCCTAAAATAATTATTGGCCTTCTCATAATCCATTATGGTGTCATAGTGTAGCTCCTTGATGACCACTAAATCAAGTGTGAACTCAATGTGCTTCCTTGCACTTATGTGAGTGATTTGATATATTGATAGAAGATTGGCAGATAGTGAAGGAACACATAGAACATCATTGAAAGTCCCATCACTTACTTTTATCAATCCTTTACCACTAAATTTTTTTGAAGTGTCATTACCCATGAGAATTGAAGGCACAAACATGACTCTATTTCTAAAAATAGATCCTATAAGGAGGCCATGAGATAGGAAGCACCTGAGTCAATAACCCAAGTCAAAGGTTGAGAAGCTACTACAACTAGTGCCTTGCCCTTGTTTGTACCCTTTTTATTGTATTTACCCTTTGTAAAATCTTGTGTTGATGTAACTCGAGATGAATATTTAGGAACACTGATGTTATTCTTCTCAAGCATCTTAGTCAAGGTGTCAATCTTCTTTTTCATACACTGAGATTCATTATGCCCAAGTTTCTTATAAAAGTTTCATTTGAGTTTATCCTTCTTAGGTTTCTCACTTGAGGAGGACTCATTTGATGATACCTTAAGCTTGGAATCTTATATTTGATTCTTCTTATGCTCATGATCTGGTTTAGACTATTTATTCTCTTATTTTCCATTGCTTGAAGGCTTTTCTTGTCCTAATTGACAATCAAGGTATGTGATTTTGAAGACTTTAGTGCACAACTATTTGAACCAACTTATCTTGCTCCCAAGTCAGATCAACAACAAACTCATAAATAATGGAATTTTCTAAGTGTATCTAATTACATGTTTGGTAGTATGAAATGTAGAGATGAAAACTAAATAGTCATGACCTAGTTTTGCAAGCACAGATAGAATAAATTGATCATCTATTTTCTCAATGCCACATTATTTCAATTGTACTCTTAGTGATTTAAAATTTTTAAAGAAGTCTTGGAGGGTATCATAGTCACTTGGGCTCAATGTGATGAGCTCATTCTTTAACTCATAACCCCTCATGATGTCCTGCACTCCAAAAATATTGTCTAGGATTGTGCAAACTTCATTCAAAGTTTTTGTAGATTCAACATGAAATAAGAGGTTGGGAGACATTGACAAGCATAGAAACTCATAGGCCTCATCAAATATATTGTACCACTAAATCTTTTCTACATCTATAAATGGCTTAGTTTCCTCACCCATAGTAATCCGATAGAATCCTTTACCTCTCAAAGTGAGTTGTATTTTAGACTTTCATTCTAGATAGTTAAATGGTATGAGTGGTTTGATGTTTATATCTATTAGTGAAGATTAGAATGACACAAATTATATAATTGAAATGAAAACAAAGAATAGAAATCACATAGTACAAATACCCATTAAACTATCAAGTATACCCCCTAAAGTTTATAATGCACACACACTCAGTCTTGGATGTCAGGCATAGTCAAGAATGCATCTATTAGAAATTAGTGAGATAAATTATGAGATGGATGTCAGACACTACCAATAATGCATCTAAGAGGAAAGATACAAAGGTTTGAGGAGAGTTTTAAGCTATTACACCATGTGAAAAATGGACGTTACAAAAGTCCTAAAAAAATGTCACCAATGCATAAATCTCAAGAAAATATGCACTTTCAAAAAAAATGACACTAAAAAAGGAGCTATGGATTGAAATTTATAGCACTTACTGGTTCTTACTCCCACATATTCCTAGACCCTTTCCAAAAATGGAATTTTTTTTTCAACCTTGTGTTTTTTATTCAAAAATTCAAAAATGGAAAAAACTTTACTCTATTTCTTCATTACCTTTCACTTAAACTTTGACATCCTCCTGAACATCCCACGAGGTTTCACAACTACTTTACTTCAAAGTTATAATGCAGTAAGGCTACTCTAAAATCTTGATTGGGTCTTACAATGTTGATCAATTTTTGTCAACTACTTTACTTTAGGATTTTGATATAGTAAGACTACAAAATATTTATTAGGTCTTGTAGTGTTGATCAAGTTTTGTCAACTTATTTACTTTGAGCTTTTGATACAGTAAGACTACTCCAAAATCTTGATTGGGTCTTGTAGTGTTGATAAGGTTTTTCCAACTACTTTACTACTACCAAAGATTGGTAATGCCACACTAAATCCTAATTTATTTGAAGTAGTTTAGGTTGAGAATCTCAATTACTTTCTATCGTATATTTTGGTTTTCTCTAACTACTTTACTACTGCCAAAGATTAGTAATATCACTATTGAATCTTGATTACTTTGAAGTAGTTAAGGTTGAGAATCCTAATTAATTTTTGTAGTGTATTTTGTGTTTCTTGGGCTACTTTACTTACTTCATGATTTGGAATTAAAGTAATGCCAAAAACCCAATTTGGTCTATGAGTAGTTTTCAAGGTTGAGAAGCTTGGTTACTTTTCAGTTGTCAGCACTTAGAATCCCAATTGCTTCTTCCAAGAGTAATTCAAGGTTTTCAAACAACTTTACTTAACTTTACAAAAATCAATAAAATTAATGTTGAAATCCAAAATGGGTCTAGCAGATAAGTTGTAGTACTTAAAAAACTTGATTTGGTCTAAAATCAAGTAATGGCCCTCCAAAAATTTGATTTAGTCTACATGTTTGTTTTTTGGGTTTGCAGGCTTGATTGCTTCATCTGTATGAACATCTGAATAGATGGAAGAAATTAATTTTTTGAAAATCTATGAAATTTATCAAAAATTTAAGAACAACCCATTTTATATCTAAAAAAACAGAAAAATATATGCAAATGGATTTTTCATCAAAGGCCCTTTGACTTGAGTTTTGAGGTAGATTAAGAAAACACCTCCAAGGTCAAAAATGGCAACCAAGACTAAAGAAAAATTATCAAGGTGAATTCATGGAGGATCTTAATAGGTAATTTGATGCATGAGGCTGTTAGGAAAGCTCTGATACCATGAAAGAGTGTGCCAAAATCTCTAAATAGATTTCATGCAATCAATGTTGAATCTTATGAAGTAGTGTGAAATCTCTAAATTTCTAAGAGAGGAAAAATATGCATTAACATGTCTATTGAAAAATGTGAATGAGTAAATTGATTGAGAGATTATTAATTAACCTTCCCAAAAGGAAAAGTGGGGTACATATAGATAAAATTAGAGCAACATGGGGAAGCCTCTAATTTTCTTAATTAAATAATTAAAATTAAATATAATTAGCCTATGGACCCTTTATAACTAACCTAAGGAAGCTTAAATAACATAGAATGGCCATATGACCATGTAGGAAAAACCCAATGGAAAAAATCACTATACTAACAAGGATTTTAACTTAACTCCTCCATTCTTATATGTTGAATCTCCACTTTTCTAGTGTTGATTAAATACTTCTTCTTGTTTGCTTGAATTTTTATAAAATTAGCTCAAAGGGGGGAATATAAGGAGAGAATATTATTTAATGTTTATTTTATTTTAATCTTCTTCAAAAATTGATTTAATTTTTAAAAAAAACACTTAAACCTTTCCTAATCTCTAGATAGCTAATAGAACATGTGTTTATCTAGACAAAGTTATTGAGGGTATTAATGCATTGATTGAGATTTTGATTGTATTATTCCTCAAGAGTGGTGTGAAATGAGATATTTTATGTTGATATTTTTTAAAAATTTATGAAATATTCCTGATAATTATGCATTTAATGATGATAATAACATATCTTCATACTGGTTCTTCTTGGATATATCTATCTTATGTGGTTTTGGCAAGCTTCTTGAATGCACCATGAGAACCTAGAAACTAATGAATTTTTATTATTAAATATATAATTAAAGTAAATACTATTATAATATAATAAACATAGTTTAAAATAACTTTAAACAAAATTGTATTTCCAAATTCCACTTACAATTTCCAAAAATGTCATTTTGTACTCTCTAGGCCTCAAGAAACCTTAACTTGGATTTAGAGGTCTAAAATGAGTTCTAGTCATTACCAAAAAAATATTAATATTATAATTGTATGGGTATAAATTTTTAAAACCTATAAATTTTTAAAACCTATAATTTTTTTGGAAATCTTGAAAACACTTTACCAAACTCTCAAATTAACATTCACAAAAAAGTGTTTGTTTGTTGTCCGCAAGGTGACCTAGAGATGTTTTCTTTGATCTGAGACTATCTTGAACTATTTTTCATTTTATAATAATGTATTTCTATTTTTAATTAATTATAAACCATATTAAATCATTTTATTCCCTTGTAAGTACCTAAAACACTCATTTGTAACTCCATTTGTGAGCAAATTAGTGAAAAACTTTGATTTCCCTCATGGACAAACCTGTGTTTTGTTATTTTCTATCTCATTAGGTATAATATAGACATGAAAAACTTCTAAACCCTAAATTACAACAAAAAATACTTCCATATAAAATTTAAAGATATTTTATTTAATAAAACTCAAAAATATGCACTTTTTAGTGTTTCCTAACTTGCATAATCTCATTTTTGAACACTTATAGGTCTGATTTTTACCATTTTATTGAATTTTTTGAATTATAAATACCTTAATATTTTTTAATTATGACCTAAATATACCCTATAATAATTAAAACTATTATCTATTCTCAAACAATCTCTTAAATCTATCAAAAAATGCCTTTTTGATTGTATCTCTTGCATGTTTAAAACCCTACAACTTGTACCTTTATCTTTATTAATTATTTGCATTGAAATTTTGAATTATGAATATGTATTAATTTTATTTATTCCCCATAATATCTCACATAACTTTTCATTTGAAATAAATAACTCAAAAATTCAATCACATCTCCTAAAACTGAGTCATTAGGGTTTTAAAACACCTTTCCTTCTTAGTGATTGTTCATAAAGTTAAGCCCATATAACATAAAACCAATGAATGGAATATTTAGGTAATAGTGGAACCTATATTAAAATAATACCATTACAACCAACTCTTCTTCTCCTTTATGAAGTGAATATTTGAGAACTACATTTACTAGCTTATAACTAACTAGTTAGAGGAATAAAAGAAACCTCTACCAAAATTTGAACCCATGAGCTATTCCTAAGCATGGTTTTATATTTATGATTGTTTTATTATGTTTTTTATATCCTATTTAATCTTAAATTAATGAATTTATTATATATAAAAACTTTCACATAAGCAACCTTGATCAATGGTGGCAAAATTTGGCAACATTATTGATGACTTTGTTGGGATGTTTACCTGCTAAACACTCAAGAATTTTAGCCTTATCAATTGGAATATGGAGTTATAAAAATATCACAAAATATTAAAATGAAAATGAATTATCAATTAACTACAACACTTTTTCATAAGCACTTAATAAATTGAAAACTAAATAACTACCAACTGAAAAATGTACAAGATAACACTTAGAGGAAAGTGAAAATCTAAAACTACTATGTATAACACTCAAAATACACCTATATAAAATAAAAAACCTATCAATTCTTCTTCATTTGGTTTAAAAATATGAGTAATAAACTATTGTTTAAGTGTCATTCTGGTTGGATCATCTCTTTCCCTGCTTGTCAACCTCTTTGGCTTGTTTCCAAGTGAACCAATTGAATCAAACATATGTCCAATATAAAAATATATATATATTTTAGTTCAATGATCCCCTGATATTTTTATTCAAAACATAAAATTATCTCCAATGTAACCACATTTTTATCCATAGGAAAAACTACAAATTCAACTTATAATGGTTGATTAAAACATTATTTTTGGTCTTATATGACATCTTGAGATATGCCATTTTAATTGTCAACTGATGCAAGTTATTCAAAAATTCATGGAGATAAAAATAATTATCTCTAGATTCATCAAGGTATTTTTGAGATATACTTTGATCAACATAATCTTTTAAATGATTTCCAAACTTGGAAACTACTTTATCAATGTCTTCACAAGAAGATGTAGGCCTATAAAGATTATCAATGTCTTGAATCAAATCAAGATACCGATGCCACTATTCATCAAAACCTTATTTATCCTCACTTGATGATTTTTTATGTTCAATATGAACCATTACATATTCTTTTATATCTTTACTTAGCTCATGTATAGGGTTGTTATTTGTAAAACCACTACTGTAATCTCACTAGTTATTACCATGTCATCTTAAACATCTTAATTATATAATTCTTGAGGTTCACATGTAGTTGAAATTTGATTTGTATCCTCAAGGGGTGAAAAATAATCTTATTATATGCCAAAATTAATTTCATTTTATGAACACAACTCTTGATCATGCTCTCTTGACAAATTCTCCTCTTCACCTAGATGTTTTTCTTTTTTCCTCCATACAAGAGGCCTTCCTTCTAAAAGTGAGATGGTGAGAGGGTAATAGGTTCTATTTGGCGTCATGAGAATATAGTTCATCATGATTTGTTCTTGAATGGGATTTTGGATTTAATAGGCATTAAAAAGACTTTTAGTTTTTGAAGTAATAGTCTCATTTGAGAATTATTTAAAAGGAGGGAAAGAAACTTGTGTTAGGGATGTTTCGTTATTATCTTCCCACTCAAAAATCAACCTCTCACATAATGACATGATTTGATATTAATGGAAATTTAAACTTGAATATTATATGAGTGGATCAAGAAACTTTGGATATTTCTTGGTTTGGATTTTATAACTTTCTCCATATCTTGTTTTTGGAATGGCATAGAAGGAGTGTATGAGAAACTTGGAAACTTCCTTGATTGATGAGATTAAGGGACTTGAGGAATAATGGGAGGATTATACACAATAATACACTATTTAATAGGATTAGGAGTCCTAAAACTTGTAATTTTGAATCAATAAAACTCTCTTGAAGGTTCAAGGGGTTTTATGTCTTTTTGTTTCCAACATGGAATTTTGGACTCAATTATTTGTACTCTCATGAGTAACTAATGAATTTATTATCTTATAGCCTCATTGTATCTTTTCAATGAGTATATATATTGGTGATGTAAATATGCTTGATATTCAAACTCTTATTTATTACTATTGTATTCCCATTCCCTATCACTCTCCATACATTGTCTCTCAAAGTCAAATCTTATCTCTTGAACACCTTTTTTAGACTAATTGGAAAGAACATGATTTTGCCAAGGCTGATTGGAAACATGAGTAGGGGTGTGAGGGGGGTAAATATAATGAAAATATTTATATTATACTTATTAATGGCTAATTAAGGTGAATCTATAAATATTTTCATCTTGATATGAAGGATATGATGGTACAAAAGATGTATTTTCATAAAATAGAGGACTGAAATGCATACCAACTGATGTTATTTAGGCAATTGGACTGCTTAAACCAACTATATATAACTTAGAGTCACCATATGTTGAGTAATTTAATAATATATTTTATAAAAATTGTTAAAACTAACACTAATATTTAGAAATATTCTGAGCTATTATCTCACTGGGCATGCCAGAAACTATTATCACTTAGAAGTGTACCCTTGCAAGAATGTGTACATGTTATCACTCTTGTTGACATAATGTAAACTCTTCAAGGTGTGAGTGAATTTTTATTGGAGATAATATATAGATGAAGGTCTGGTTCCCTTTGGTGCACTTACCTACTTTTTTCTAAACTCTCTAATTTTATTCTTTCTTGACTAAGAAAAGGGGGAAAAAAGCAATACAAAAGCCTAAATTGAACATGAAAATTGAAAATTTGGGTTGATGCACCAATTTCAAGGTCAATTACTCCTATAGTTTATAAAATTTTAAATATAAATATATTTCACACATTCACCTCATCATCATATAGTGGCTCTTACATTAATATTTCAGATATAGGTTTTGGCAAACACTCACACTAGCTTAGAAGGAAAGAACATTGATTGAATTCACTTCTAGATTAGGTATAAATCAGAATTAAAAACTTGATATGACATAAAATATGTATAATTTACTTCATAAATTTCAAAATTTTAAACATTAATATAGGAAAAATAATCATTCACTAATTTATATCAATGAACATAAGACACACTTCATGAACAACCTAAAAATGGATAAAAATTCAGCTTCTTATTGCTTTAAAGGTGATTTAGTTAAAAAAATTGATATATTTTTTATATATACAAAGCATAATATGATATATTAAATAAAAATAAAACATACATATAGAAAAGGAAGAAGAGAGAGAGGAGATAATGTAACCCTAAACTAGGGATGAGTCATCATCCTAGTCATAATTCACTCTTCCTTCAACTAAAAATTTAACTCAACCACCAAAATAAACTTCAAATTCCAAATTCCTACATATTATATATTTATTTTAAAATTTTATTCTTGTAATATGGCATATAAGTGAGAGACATCAGCTTGTTTGATTGCTTTAAATAGTCAAAGGTCATCATGCATGCTTTAATGGTCTTTAATATTGACGATATATTGATCATCTTCAGTCAACTCCTTTTGATCTTTCACCAAAATAATTTTGATATTTCATTAATATTGAAGTTTTAATATATTTATCTTCATTTCATCTTGGAGTTTGAATTGACTTATCTTTATTGTATCTTAAAATTTGACTTTAGTTATCTTGCTTTCATCTCACATGCATGATTCTTCTTCTTGGCTTCCCAAAATTGATCCAAGGGGAGTAGTAGGAGAGATATTTCATCTTGGTTTTTTTAAGAGTCTCATACATGAAAATATGGTCTCAATTATTTACAAAGAATTTATCTCAAATCCTCCATTATTACATGTTGAATCTCCACCTTTTTAGGGTTGATTGAAGACTTCTTATTTGCTTGACTTTTTCTAAAATTAACTTAAAGGGGGGAATATAAGGAGATAATATTATTTAATTTTAATTTTATTGAAATCTTATTCCAAACTTTATTCCATTTTTAAAATAAAAATTTAACCCTTTCATGATCTCAAGATAGCTAAGAGAACATGTGTTTGTCTAGCCAAGGTTGTTGAGGGTTCTAATGCATTAATTGAGCTTTTGACTATCTTATTTCTCAAGGGTTGTGTAGAAATAGAGATTTTTAAAAAAAATTAAATATCCTTACTAATAGTGCATTTAATTATGAAAATAACATCTCTCCATACTAGTTCTTCTTGGATATATGTATCTTTTATGGTTTTGGCAAGTTTCTTGAATGCATTGTGAGAATCTGGAACTTGATGAGTTTGGATATTTTGAATATATAAAGAGTTTAAATAGGATTATAAAATAATAAACTAGTGGCACAGACATTCAAATAATTTTTTATCTCCAAATTCCACTTATAAATTATAAAAATGCCATTTTGTGTTATATAGGCCTCAAGAAACCTTGATTTGGATTTGGGGGTCTAAAATGAGTTCTAGGACTTACCAGGCACTCATTTTCTGATTGGATAGGTATAAATTGGTAATACCTATACTTTTTTTAAAATCTTAAAAAATATTCACCAAAATCTCAAACAAAAATTCATAAAAAGTGCCTACTAGCTACCTGCAAGGTGACTTGAAGATGTTTTCCTTTTATCTGAGCCAATTTTGAATTGGTTTTAATTGTTTAATAATGTATTAATATTTTTAAATGAATTATATACCATATAAAATCATTTTTTTCCCTTTTAAGGACCTAAAACACTCATTTATAGCTTCATTTATGAGTAGATTAACCATGATTTCCCTCATGAATAGACTTGTGTTTTGAAATTTTATCTCTAATCAGGTATATTATATATATTAAAATAATTTTATACCTTAAAATATATAATTTTTTTTTTTAAAAATTTAAAGAGATTTCATTCAATAAAACTCAAAATATGCACTTTATAGTGTTTCTTAGCTTGTACTATCTCATTTTTGAATGCTTATAGATTTGAGTTTTGCCATTTTATTGAGTTTTATGAGGCATAAATATATAATTAATTTTTAATCAAGACATTTAATAGACACTATAATAATTAATACCATTTTATATGCTCAAACAATCTGTTAAATCTCTCAAAAAATGCCTTTTCTAATTGTCTATCTTTCATGCCCGAAACCCTATAACTTGTACCTTTACATTTATCCATTATTTATATTTAAATATTTATTAAATAATTTTTAGGAATTTTATTTATTACACATAAAAAATCACATAACTTTTAATTTTCAACAAATAACTTTAAAATGCAACCACGTCTCCTAAAATTGAACTATTGCGATTTTAGAAGGGTTTTAAAGCACCTTTCTTTCTTAATGATTGTTCATAAATTTAAGCCAATGTAACCTAACAAATTAATGTAATATTAAGGTAATATGGTTACATATATTATTATAATACCATTAAAAACAACTCTTTTTCTCCTTCATGAAACAAACATGTGAAAACTGCTTTACTAGCTTGCAACTAGCTAGTTAGAAGAATAAAAGAAACCTCTACCAAAATTTGAACCTATGAGTTATTATTGAGCATGGTTTTGGATTGATGAAGAATTTAAAATATTTTTTATATATTATCTAATCCTAAATACATGAATGGAGTCTATCTGAAAACCTGCACATAAGCAACCTTGATCAATGTTGATAAAATTTGTCAACACAAGCTTCTCTTCATCTCGTTCAACCACTTGCGAGAGGATTTAGGGTTTTATGTTTTGATAAAATAGGTATATATGTGTGTTCATGATATATACATAATTATTTTAGTTTTTTTAATTTTCTTTAGTTGTTTTTTCACATTTTTTCAATAGCTTAGTTGTGTCTTTCCTTCCCTTAAGTGTTTTAGCACACATTTTAGTTGTTGTCCTCCTTTGTTTATTGTTTTAGGGTAAATTTTTAGTTTAATTAAGGTTTTTATATTAGGGTGTCCAATTAATTTTTATATTATATTACTCTATGCCTAATAAAATTTCCAAGGTAACTGGCCTCTTTGTTTTGTAGACAAGCAACCCCTATGAGTTGTTAGAAATGTTGATATTTTGGCCTCCCGGGCCAAAATATCAACCCCTACATTCAAAAAATGAAAATTAAACCATTTTATTTCTTAAAATGGGTCTTAAATTCATTATTTATAGTCAAGAGATGAAGGTGAGAATGTTTTAGAGTCCATGGGAGTTCTAGTCAACCCTTACCAAGGTCTATTTATGGAGATTTGCCACTAAAAATGAAGTCAAAATGAGGTTTTAAGATGTCTAATGAGGCATTTTAGATCATAAAAACATTCAAAAATGTCTTCAAGTGAAAATAAAGGTTTAAAATTTGTCATAATGTCACTCATTCAGCCTATTCAAGTCATTTATGAATAAAACCCCTCTTTTAATGTGTTAAAAGGCCACATAATACCAAAAATACATCCCAACACCTACACTAATATGTAAAAGGGGAGTAAAATGGAATTAAATGAGTTATTTTATCCTTATCTTACATTTGAAATCCTTTATTATTTCCCAAATATGCCAAAAGTACCAAGACCATATAATTTCAAGCATTAACATACAAGTTTCATGGTTTTGAAGCATTATTCTTAGGGTTTCAGCATCAAGAGGTCCACCTAAGGACAAAATACCATCAATCTCAGTCAAAGAAGTAAATAAACCATAAAAATGGACATTTTCATGAGAAAAAGTAAGGTTTTGAGGGTTTTCTATAGGTGTCAATAATTTTATGGATAGGTACAAGTCAATGAAAGGCCATGTAAATTCAAGCATGTCATGGTCTAGTCATGTCAGGTCTTAAACAATAGATTCATGCACTAAAGAACTTAAACAAGGAAAAAATCAATTCATTTCTCTTTTACAAGCCTAGACAAGCTATTTTATAGTATGTTTCCAATCATATGAGGATATAAATGACATATTATGACCATTGGATAAGGAGTAGAAGGACCTAAAGAACATGTTCCATGTGTTGGGAGGTAGGGATAAGGAAACAACTCCATGAACCATCATTAAAGAACCCAACTCATTATAAAAGATCCATTTAGAGCATAATTTTAGGATAAATATCATTTTTTTTTAATTTCATGGCCCAATATGTCTATTGGAGGAGGTGGACAGGTTCCTTAATCATCTCATACAAGTGTTTGGAAATAAAAATAAGGCAAGGATCTCTAAAACCCTCATAAAACCTTAAAAATGTGATTATGTTTTTTTAATATTTATGGGACTATTATATGAAATGAGTGATTATATGAGGTTATAAATATGTTTTCTATTAATCTTAAGATATGCACATTTCATCATTTATAAGATAGTAACAAAGGTTTTTTAGATGCATTTAACCATTAGAGAAGGCAGATTTGTAGGTTTGGTGAATGAGCATGTCTTCATTGCATCTTAGTGGATTTTCTCATGAAGAGATAGTTTTATTTTCATCAATTGTATCATGTCAAATTTTAAAAATCATTAAATATGTCATTTAAGTTTATGGAACCTTAGGGTTATATGGGTTTGACAAGCCTCTAGTCTTGAATCCAATAATATAGGCCTTCCATATAGAAATAGAATTTCATGCATTTTAAGGTGTTCTCCATCTAGGAAAGAAGTATTAGATGATTCCAATATCCCACCCCCCTAAAGTCCTCAAAACCTTCATAATATATTTAAAATTCCATTGTTAAAAAGAATACCAATTTCCAAGGTCTTAGAAAGTTGAATCTGTTAATCTATAAGTTTATAAGATAATGATGATAAGTTACAAGGACATGGAGGTGATTACCCAGGGTGTAACATAAAACTAATCCTAAAACCCTATTTTATTTCTATCCCTATAATTTGGACAATTTAATGTGATCATCAAAGTGATATTAGTCTTGTAAAGTCCTCATATAGGTCTGTTAATGTTATAAACCTAGGGAGAAGAAGTAAGCGACATTACTAATTTCAAGCATTCATATGGTTTCTCATAAAATTTAAGGACCTTTCCTAACATGTAATTTTTATAAAGAATATCATGGTGATTGTGAAAACCTTAATATATTATAATAATGACATATTTATCTCTCAATATCCTCCAATGGATTTGTAGACATGCATTAGGGAAATAATCATGGTTTTGTACAAAATATGTCTTCAAGTTCAAGAACCTATTGAACCCCTTCTACATTATAACCATGATATATGTTATGATATCAATTTATAAACAAGTTTTATAGGTCCTTCCACTTACAATTCACTGGCATCAAATGCCTCTTGACCTAGTCTTAGAGTCAACATACTTGAAACAAGGCAAAAAAAACATGTACTTACAGGAAATTATTTAGGTATTCATGAGCATCAAAACCTAAACAACATTAAAAGGTTTTCCTAATTTTTTTCCAATAATTAGATGGAATTTCTTAGTGATTTTGAGGCATTCTCTATAAAACGAAGCCCTAACCTAAGTTTTAACTCCTTATTCCTCACACCTCATGCTTCCCAGACATGGTTTGATCTCACAAGGGTGATTTTCAAACAGGAACCATTGGGTTCAAGTCTTAAGAGAACACTTAAACCTGCACTTGAGTAATTATTTATAATGATTTAAAATCTAGATGGAGAGACTTTATATATTAGAGAATAATATATAGGACTCAAAGTGAAATTAGAAGTGTGAAAATCTAGAAATGAGACCCTAAGACAATTGAGAGTCTTATCATTTCATCAAAGATGATACTAAAGAAAACACCATGTCAAAAATGAAGAGGCTACAAGCCTATGAGAATAAATTAATGTAATTTTAACATTGTTTGAGGAATTTAACATTATTTAGGGTATTAGTGGAAACTTCATGAAGGTCATATTAGGATTCCCAACTTAGAATTGAGATTGAAGAAGCCATAACAAGCCTATAAGACGGTATGGGACTTGTCTAAAAATGTTTTTATCTAGGATGGAGGGATAAACTAATCATGACATTATTACATGACCTTATTCACATATAAATCAATTTTTCAAGTTAAAACAAGGGACTATGAGATCATATGTAGGTTTGGAGAGAAGCAATAGAATCCAAGATAATTACACCAATCCTCAAGGACTTCAAGATCATATTATAGCTTGGAAAAATGTTTTATAAGATGGAAATATGTATAGTGATGTTATGGTTATATGACTCAAGTCACTTTCTCCAAGGTTTTAGGTCTATTATCCATTCTAAGGCTAAAATCAATCTCTTAACCTTCTTGAGAAGCAAGTCAAACTCTAGCAATGATGGAATAATGTGTTAAAGCCTTAATGCTTGAAGAGAAGGATTTCAACAGATAAGATAAATATATGATGATTAAGGATTAAAATCATGGTATCCTACATGAAATAATAAAAATGGACAAGCATTTCTTAAAATTGTATGTTTGGTCTTAATTCTAACATGATAGGATAGTCAATATAGAGGATTGGATCCATCTTTGAAAGTTATTTAAATGGAAGTGAAAGATCAAAAAGGTTGATGAACATGTTTAAGTACCATTAATAATAATCATATCCCCATACTAGTGCCCAAAACGTAATTCATTCAAAATAACCTCTTCTTGGCCTATGTAGGATTGTATCATTTCCTAGGGTTTTTAGTCACCTACAAAATTCCATATCTTATGATTTATCTATCCAAATTAGATGAAATTGTGAGAGGATATGGAGAAAAATATATAATATGTGTATGAAAATGTTAAATTTGTTTTGTATATATTAAATGGGATTTATCCAAGTTACCATTCCTATAGATTAAAAAACATAGGCCAAGACTGTCAACTATGGGTTTTGAACCATTTAAGGTTATAAGATGCATGGAGGATGGAAAATCAAGTGATCAACATCAAGATGAATACAAGAAGACTCACTAAATATTGTCCACTACTTGAGAAAAAAATACAAGAGTCTCTTAGGATATTATAAAGCATTCACAGGTTTTGAAGACCTTGTAGATAGGTCTACAATGGGTCCAAACTATCCTATCTTCTTATTTCATGTTATCTAGGGTCATATACCTATTATAGTGATTTTATACATGGTATAATGCCTCTAAACTTGAAAATAGGTTTCAAAATCCTTTTTACTAAATGTTTGATGTGAATAAGTGATCATTTTAAGATCAATCATGGACTTGTAGGATTTTGGTATGTTTCAACAAATGAAACAAAAGATCAAGGTGGCCAAATAAGTTATTAGGTTTCCTAAACATTGATGGGAATGTTATAATTTAACCTAATATTTTACCAATATGAACAATGGGTCTCCCAGAGGTTCTAAGGCATTTTATCAAGAAGGATATTTATGTGGAGATCCAAAACATACTCTCAAGGCCATTTTGAACATTTGAGAATCTACCTAACAGGTCAAAAACCATAGAATTATAGATTTACAAATCTATAATGTGTTTCCAAGAACTTGAAAATAATATTATGCCCTAGATAAAGGTTGAGATTTATATAAAGTTCATTCAATATCAATTTTAAGGTCTCAATGTTCTTAAATACTGTTATCAAGGTCCATTACCAAAATTGCAAGATAGAATATGCTTCCATACACTTCATGAGCATTGAAGAATAGTTGCTAGAAGAGGAAAAGAGGTCAAGTTCCCATGAAAAGTGTGACCAAGTTTGAATATTATGACACTTAATTTATTATCCTACAATCTCTTGATAAGGCTTATTGATAATTAAGTATTTAATTTCAAGTTGGTGTGTGGTCTATAAGCCTCCTTAGTATGAAGAGTGATGGTTATAATAAGAGGGATAATCCAGGCTTCTCAAATAAGAATAATCTTTTTCCCTTTTTGAAGGTAATTTAGAAAAAATATAGAATTATTTTAAAATATGCTAGTAGAAATGGTCAAGCATGACCTTACTTTAGAATTAAGACCATTCAAGACCATAATAAGGAGACAATACATTGGGAAAGTGACCCAACCATCATGTGGCTTATCATCTAATGCATATCCCATGATCTAGGACTAAAAATAGTGTTGGAAATGGCATTCAAATATATAAATTCCATACAGACATTAAGTGACCAACTCAAGTCAACATTTAATTGACTTTTTGACATGCAAAAGGAAGTGAGAGGAAGAGAGTTAAGGCTAGAAATAAGTGTTACTTTCTTATGGAACTACTAGTTGACCAAGCCACACATGTTCCATCACTATAGAGGATAAACCTATCAAGGTCAAAGTCCTCTACTCCAATCTCATGCCACCATATTCAAGAGATCTTCACCATTATAGGTATGATGGCATTGAGAAGTGGATAATAGTCTAAATTTTTGGCTACTTTCCTTATGAATAGGTAGTTAACAAATTGTAAAAAATGCATTGAGGTATCCCAGTAGTGATTTATTGTATATTTTCTTATAAAAATGTTGAGAATGCTAATTATTATATCCCTATTTTGGGTATGGCTAAACTCTACTCTTTTGTAATGCTAGATTTTCAAGCTTTTTGATCAATAGAAAACTAGAATTTACCTTCCTTATATTGATATACTTGTGTGAAACTCATTCTTAGTTGATATAAAACTATGATATAAGTTTTATTATTATTTTATGTGCTTTTATTTCACCTCATTATCAGTAGGCTAAATCTATACATGTTGTATTTTGTGTTGACATTATCTAGGATAGGGCATTTTTTTAGAAACTAGTAGGTTATATCTGATTTAAGGCCTTTCAGTTTTCTATCAATGTCATATACATAGAATTATAACCCTCATATTAAGTATTGATGTGTGAAAACCCCATATAAAGAGAGTGTAAGAAAGTTTTAGTTAACATTTAGTCATTTATTGCTATTAAGAAGCTAGTTTAGGGAGAAAAACAACATTGGTACATAACCTTCCATAGATTTAGGTTCAATTTATGTCCTCTTTATCCTTTTTCCTTAAAAATTACAATAGTTTAGTTCTAATTTTAGGGGATTCACCAAGGGAAGCAACCTTCTCTATAGGTTCTCTCCAACCATAGGTCACCCACAACCTTGGAGTGATCACATTGTATCAATTAGGTGAGGAGGATTGAAACACCTCCTCAAAGGGTGAAATCCAAGTTGATAACATGTATATGTCCATAGATTTCTCACACATTTTGATGCCTTGGAAAGGAGTATCCAACCATATATGAGTAGATAGAGAACCAAAGATGAAGTACCTAATCACCAAGTACAATGCCAAGAATGAGAAGGTTGACTTTGCATGTAAGAGTGTAGACATTTAATACCAACCAAGATATTCATGAATAATAATTTGAAGGTCTTTCTCAATTATGGACTCTCCATTTTGATAGATCCAAATCAAAATAAGCTTCTAGTGTTGGCATAACCCTGATAGACCTAGACGGTAAGAATTACCTAGTTACCTATAGGTTATAATTTCATTTCAAAAATAATAGGGATAAGTATGAAGCTATAATCCTTGGCCTATAATTGGCATTGAAGGATAAAATTAATTAGTTATAAATATTTGGAAATTCTAAGTTGGTTGTTAACCAAATCATACATAAATATCAATGTAAGTTCACTTAGTTAAATACGTATAAACACCAAGCATGGTACATAATCGAATCCTTTGAGGTGTTAAACATCAAGGCTATCCCAAGGGAACAAAACTAGATGGTAGAATCATTAATAGCTTCAGATACCAATATGACATTACTCCAAGAATTTAAAATGTAGAAATTCTATGTGTATTTGGTTCCTTGCCCCTTTATTCCAAATAATGTGAACAACTTCCAAGTATTTGAGGATGATAAATAGATTATCCAATTCATGAATAGTTTGGGAACCTTCAAATCTTAATTGATAGATGAGAAATATGTTGAGCCCATGCATATTTAATATCTGGGAGAGGATGGTGTCCTATATTTGAATGAGAATCACATCCCTTTGGGGATGGTTTTCCTAGAGTTATCTTTTGATGTAGATCCACAACATCAAAATTAAAATTATCATAAATCATCTAAGTTTGATTTCATTAAGGAGAATCTAAGCACTAACCAACATCCTTAGTATGTGAATATTGGTCTAAGTTTCACTAAAAGTGAGAAATAAAAGTTGAAGAGTCTATATTATAATACAAAGATGTGATCACCTAGACATATGAAGATTTGAAAATATTCAACTAGATTCATCATACATACTATTTCATTAAGTCCAGAACACAAACCTTTCAGGCAAAGATAGAGGATAGTTAATCCAATACTAGAACTTCCCATCCAAATAGTCCCTTAGGCAACACAACATCTCAAAAAAATTTGAGGATGGGATATTACTAAACCATAATCTTTAAATATACACATAAACATTCCATAACCTATCATGAATGCTAAGTGTTTGGAAAAATGGAGGTGAATGTTTCCATGTTGCTACAACTAGTCATAGAAAGATGCCCTTTTGCTTAATGGGACCTCAAATTTATTGGGGTAATTAATCCAAACTCTTCAATAGGTAACAAGTTTCTTATAAAAACTACTGACTATTATACTAGATGGATAAAATCTATGGCTACATAGAATTATAGAGTAATTTATGTTATTACATTTTTGGAAGAAAACATACTAACCAGGTTTGGAACTCTAATTTATTTTTTTTATGGTAATTGTCTATATTTCCAATCTACAAAATTTATTGAGTGGGCCTATAACAAATAAATCACCATCAAGTTCTCCTCGAACTACTTATTTCAAGGGAATAGAGTAGTTGAATCTACTAATAAGAATTTGATGGATGACATCAAGAAGTAAGCATAAGATAAACTAAGGGAATGACATCTCTTATTTAAATATGCATTATGGGAAGACCAAACCAAACATCAACAAGTTCTTAAGGCTTCACCCTTTATACTAATGTATGGAAAACAACTAGTAATTCCCATTGTTCTTAAAATACCAATGTACCATTTTATGCAAGATTACATGGAAGAAGAAGAATAAAAAATACAATCTAGACTACTTTATATAGTCAAAATGGAAGATGCAAGAACTAAAGAAATTTACAACTTTAAGAAACATCAAAACATTTTCAAAATATGGCTTGTTAAAAGGTCTAAGATCAAGGCCTTTAGGATTTTATACCTAGTACGTATATGGTATAAATCACATGAGAAGAAAGAGAAACATGATAAGTTCACTCCTTTATGGATTGGGCCATATTAGATACCATAAATCCTAAGTAATAATGCCTCCTACTTAAATGACATCTAAGGTAATGACCTCACCTTTCAACTCAATGGATAATTTTTGAAACCTTATTTCATGGCAGATCCAAATTAAGATGCTTTTGAGTGACTATAATTTGAGATGTATACAAAGGAGTGGATTACATTTCTTGATTTCTAGAATATATTTTCTACTTTCTTAGATTGAATGTTTTATATTTTCTATATTTGCTTTCAATAGACTAGTTGCTATGCTTTTTAAATTAGTTTTCTAAAATTGTAGAACAAACCAACTAATTTTCTATGTTGAAGTTATAAATGACTTGCCAAAAATAAGATGATGATTTATAGGGATGAAAAATTGGCTTTTACATGGATTTATTGTGATAGTACTTGAGATTCTAGGATTGAGGTATGTGTTATGATTGAATTAAGTTTTATTTGGACTAAGTGAGTTTAATGGACCCTTGGGATTCACTCTAATATAGTCATGAAAATTTTATAAATACTTTCCATTTCCAAATATTAATTTCACTATTACATGACAAAACTTGGATGGGAGATAATAAACATAGAAATGAATACACACTGATAGGGACATATTGATTAAAATAAATTTTCTTATACATACACCCAACTAATGGTGGTTCCCAACCTTTATTCTATCTATGTTTCAAAAAAAAAAAAAAAAAAAAATCATCATAAAAATTGATAGAAGATGGGTGATTCAAGTACTATCTATTACGGTTATGGATGTCTGCTTAGTAGTATAACAATGCTTAGAGTGTAATCAGAGGTATCTATATAGGGCTATGAATACTTAGCTAGAAACATAGTAATGCCTAGGCTTCCCTTAATATTTGGTTAAAAAATATGAGGTTAAAATAAAACCTATGATGTTTATTTAGGTCTTACTTAAAACTCTCATAACCAAGGGAAATTAATTTAACACAAAAATCACACACTCAAATCCAAGGAATAAAAAGGGTTAGTATGTTGCATGAGGAAGTAGGATTATTTTTCATGGTCTAGTTTGATTATTATTTTCTTGATAGAGATAAATTTATTTTAGATGCATTACTAAGATTATGGGTTCTCAAATACTCAAGATTATTTTTTCCTTTGAGTCACCATTTATTATTCCCTAACACACACCCAATTTTAAAATCTATATAAGAACCTATTATTTATTGAACATCCTAATTTGAAGTCTAGTGAACTAGAAGTCTATGACATGAAATTTGAAAGGCATAAATTATAACAAAGCAAGCAGATTATCCCAAGCAAGTAGAATAGTGAGATCTATCCCAAGCAAGTAGATTAGTGAGATCTATCCACATACAATCATCCTACTAACTTTCCACTAAAATAACAAAGTATAATAGACCATAAATCAATTACAATCAGATTAAATATACATGGACATGTGTCCTATAACCATATAAGTAGATAATAAAGACTCTAATTCCCATCTTGAAATCATTGAAGAGAGACATTTATTGTATTATGATAAATAGGTAGCTAAGAGCATGTAGAATAATCCACATGGCAATAAAATCCATGGAAATTGATGTTATGAAATTTAAATGGGAATAATAGATAAGGAATGGAGTGAAATCCATTTTTTACCATTAATTCACTTGAAATGGTGAATTAATACATTAAATTCTGAAGACTAGCACACCTAAATAAATATAATTAAATCTACCATATCCAATCTAATCACATTACATTCTAGCTATCAGGTGAATATTATGAATTTAGAGCTCTATTACGACAAATAAATTATATACTCTCCATAGAACATGCCTTTTCCACCTAGAGTTTCAATTGCCTCTTCATATTGCACTCCAACTCCTTATACATGTACAATTGAAGGACTAACTGAGTATACTAACACAACATTTGATTTACTAACTCTCAACCATGATTTGAAACATTAATCTATTATTTGGGATGTGGTCAATGCATTTGATCCATAAAAAATGCATAAATCTCTTGGGAAACCACCTTCACAACCCATGATTCCTCCAATAGTCACTAATCCCCACATTTCATTACCACCTTTTACCACTACAATCCTTTCATCTTTAATCCACCTTCTATAGGGTCAACCCTTTTTATTGATAAACCACCAATAACCTATAAAATGAAACAAAAGACTTATCCTATTTCACCTTAAATGCTTTAAGTATAATGGAAACATGTATAAGTCCTAGGGAAAGGGAAGATAAAAGATAGAGTAAACAAAGATCATACCTTGTTCAAATTTATGATAGTGAAGAAGAAGATAAAATATGGGTAAATAAATATGAATGGTTTTCCAAGATAGACACTGAGGAAACATAGTCATTTGATGAAACCATCAAAATAGATGAATAAGATGAAAGGATGATTAAAGAAAGTACTCAATCTATAGGAATTAAGATATGAAATGAATCTAAACAGGTGTATGAAGGAGATGTAAGCATGATGGACACCAAATTGATGTCATATAAATAATTGGATGTAAAAGGGGATGTAGAGTCAAAATTTTAAACTTCAACACATGGGTCATCATCAACTACACCCCCATTCTATCCATATTAGTCTATGATAGTGACAATTACAATAACTATTGCCCCAACTATCCCCTCTTAGATTTTAAGTAAAAAAATCCCTCATTATTTGATATCTTCCCCAATTTATACTATTATAAGTGGTATGGCATAAACTACTCATTTAGTAAATTCTTTAAACAAAAAAAAAGCATCAGGTAGTTACAATGGCATTTTTTCCACTATAGCCTAATTTTACACTATGGTTCCTCTTAATAATGGTATTACTATTGGGGTTTCATATACATCAGTCAAATGTTACTTGAAAAATATACTTAACACACCAATTACTTATTTATTCTTTAGTGTAACTATTTCTCAGTCTCCCATAGCATTAGTGGGAGTACATTTTCAAATCCTAGTGTCCATATCCATTTTTATACATAGGCCACACCCCTAGGTTGTCTACCCAATTGGGAATACCCATTGACCAAGATAATTAGATATATTCCCCTATAGTTTTATTTCATAGGGAAGATGGGAAGGATAAATAAATTATTGATACATTGACACATAAGTAGGTTATTGTATGGAAGAAGACCATACCTACTTTTCCTACATTAGGGACATCTTGTCCCATGGTGATGCATCCTCTAGGGTAGTATTCTTCCATTATTGTAGTTAAAAATAAAGTATATCATAAAGTTTCATTAAGCATTCCTCCATGGATTAAATAGTTGTAATAAGAGGAACCAAGAAGTCAGGTCCTAGTAATTTATGAGTAACCAATAACCAAGTTCCACTTTGATAGATAAAGTGATACCTCAAGGAAGGTTAAAATAAATAATGTGATTACAGAATGAGAAAATGTCAATTTGGAATAGAGATATGACATATTATATTTGAAAAAGATATGAAAATTAAATCTTTTTGACCTAGATAGATATAGGGAGGACCCTTACAATTTTATGCACATTATTGTATGAGTAATCAAAGAAATGTTCAAAATCTATGACCAATCTATTTAGAGGTCATAGGAGAAGATCACTATTAATTATCATAAGGAGATAATAGATAAATTTTAGGTTTCAACCAAAAAAATTTATGGCACCATTCATTTAATAAGGTCTGCACGACTACATCCCAGCCTAAGTGGGGGGCAAAATTCAATTATTCAATAAAATGAAGGATATAAAGGGTAAGATTCAATTTTTAATCTAGTAAATTATAAATAAGTTTTTTTCTCACTTAAAATTAAAAACAATAATAGATTTTTAATGGGACCATAATTACATTATTTCCAAGTGAGATGGCTTACTTGACTGGCATCAAGAGATGTGAACTCTGATGCAATAATTTATGAATTAAGAGAGAGAAGTAGTATCTATTTTAAAATATATGAGATTTACTAAGGTAAGCACTCTTCTTGGTAAATTAGTCCCTAAGGCCATTTTTTAGAATCTTCTTTGAGTTGTAATTGATACCTTTTGAGCTAAAATTGAAGGCATGGTCTATAGAACCAATGATAAAATTATGTAACTAGGGAATTTTACTAGGGACTAAATTATAGGAACTGAGACACTTCATTTGGAGTTAAAGCCTACATTATTCACACATAATTAGTTGATATACCAGATCCCATAGTTATTCAAAAAGTCTTTTTTTATCATGAAGCTATTGATATCAAATTTCATGCTAGCCATACATTATATCTATAAATAGAGGTAACAAAGTAGTCAACTTCAGTAATAAGAGCACCACATGCACCTCCTCAAGGTACTTAGTCTCTAGGATATACACTAGTGTAAACATAGATAAGGATATCATATATGAAAATTTTGATAATCACTACCACAAATACATTGGTGACAACTTTTAGTGTATCCATAGTGATAGTGTCTGATTTAACTGTAACTCAAGTTACAATAGTAGTTTCATCCACTTCAATCTCTACAACTGTTACCCCATCATTTTATTCTTTTAGTGGTTCCACATCAACATCCCCTTAAATATGTATGTATTTATATGATGAAACTAATTTGGAAATATTAATTCCTAATTTGTTTGGCATGTATATATTGTATTTTAATACAAGAATTTTATTTTGGGAAAACACCATTATACATGCATGCTTTGCATGATAATTAACACATCATTCTATTTTTTGACATGTAATTTTAAAATTTTCTTGAGAGATTAGGCATCCCTATCATAATATTATATATATTTGTATCCTCTCGACCCTAAAGGGAGGATAATTTTGGTCATTAAGATTAATAGGAAAATTTAAGGAAATTTTTGCAATTGGTTTTGATGTGTAAATATTTATTCTTATCCAAACATGTGAATTGTGTAAGAAGTTTTATAAATATATTATCTTAATTTCTTGGTTTTGCATGATTTTTATTTTTAATATATTTATTCATATTATTTTATTATTAATTTGAATGCCTTTTGTGTATTAATCATAATCTCCCCTTGTAGATGTGCAAATAGAATCTTAAAAATGTGTAAACTTTAGATTATATATATTTAAGTTTACTCTATCCTCTTTCCCTTTGAATCTTAAATATGTTTTTTTTTGGGGTACTTACATGGATTATAAATTACATTGGTTTATCATTGCTTGTCCAACCTTTAGTTCAAGTGTTGGCTTAGAAAGGTTTCATCTTGTTTGGTCCACATCCCTTATTTTCTACTTTACCTTTTCCTCTTTTTGAGTTTTTTTGGTCAAACCCACCTTAGGTTATATCCATAATCAATCCACCCATTTAAATTAGATTTATATTCATTCATATCTAAACCCATCCATGGTAAATAAACTACTTCACTCACCATTATTCCACCAATAGTTTGCTTACAAAACTTGAAACCCCAAAAATCATATCTTGGGGAGAATCTTTATTCATAGATGCTAAAAATTTATAAGATACCTCATAAGTTTAATTTTTGTGCATAAAACCCACATCAACACATCTTAGAGCATAGTCCTTGAGGCTCTTTAGCAATAGTTTAGTCAAAAGTTTATCATTGGAGGAATAATCAAGGCATGTCACATAGAAAGATCAAATATGATATTAAAAATCACCCTAAATATAATAAAATGTGAGTTTAAATACAACAAACACAATTATAAATGGGTGAAAATATATCTCAGGTGTAAGAGGGTTATGTAATACTTCTTGTGAATTAATAGCATAAGGTGACTTCATAGAGTTTTGATAAATATTAGTAATTTTATATTGAAAAAAAAATTATAGTTTAGATAATATATTGAAATTTTTTATTACTAAGAGTGGAAATTTGAGAAGCCAAAAAATGAGTTATGCCCATAGTTTGAATTTATATAGGCATTGAAACTGGCAACTGAGTTGAAGTGCTAATGTTTCCTATGGAAAATGTAGTAATAGTAGGATTTGTTTCAAGGAACAATGGTGTAAACACATACAGCATAACCCCATTATATGTATAAAGTTATTATGTTTTTATGGGTAGGGTAATTGGTATAGAATCAATAGTAGTACCACCTAAAGATTCACCATCATTAGGGGAATATGCCTTAGAATTGGCATATTTACTGATTTAATTTCTTATTACATAAATGCATCCATTAAGTCGTTGTTATTGAGATAATTTATTAATGATTTTTTTATCTTCAATTTTAATTTTTTATTAACATTCTCCATTTATTATAAATGAAAATTTTATAATTTGAATCAACAATTTTTTGACAATCAAAAATTATAAAATTTGAAAACCCTGGGTCATTCTAGGGTTTTGATACCAAAGGTCAAGTTCACCAAGTGTTTAACCCTAAATTTATATATCTATGATTATCTAGATTTAATGGGATTAGATTAACTTTTACACAAAGGTGGTGAACTAACCTAATAAGTAAGCCAATAAATAGAAAACTTAGATAAACAATATTCTAAAATTGTACAATTAAGATTGCTAAAAATAATAAAATACAACTATTGATAAATATTAAAATGAATTAGAAATAATTAATTCTTTGTTGGTATACTATGTGCACACATGCATGATCTAGAATATGATAGAAGTAGATTGTAAGATGATCTAAACATAGTCATTAGATTATATAAATATTCTTTTTTGTGGCCTAAGATGCTTATATTAGATCTAGATAGTTTCATTGATGTAGTTATCTGACCCTACCATAGATGTCATATAAAAAATATTGACTATATCTAGATGTTACCAACTATATCTTTTTGGTTTTTTCTATCACTTTTATTATAATTTATTTATATCATGTGCACACGATGTCTTTCTTTATCAAATGATCAAAATCTGAGCTCTTCACCCTTGGAGCTATTAGGAAAAATGGGTTAGTGAGATCACAGTTTTGAGTTAAACCAAATAATCCTCTATATATGGTTACTACCTACATATAAAATAATCTAAATATGGCCTCATACTTATGTAGTTATCCCCTACATGTTGGCTTGTGTGTGAAAAATGATGTAATGTGTGATAAATAAAGACATGTAAGAAACCAACTTGTAACTTGGAAAAGATGGTCATGATATTATCTTTGAATGATTTATACCTATAGAAATATTACTCTTATGAGTCATATGGAAATAGGGATGAAGAAGGAAAGTTTTCTCACTTGAATGCCTAATTTATCATTTCTTAGTATATTTACTTATGAGTTGTATATGATTTCTAAGTGAGGAATGAATGAGGGTTGATCTTATATATATATCAAACCATTTTTAGTAATATCTCACATTAAATCACTTAGGTCTACCTTTATCATAAGTTTATTTTGTAACTATATGAATTTTGGGCACTTGACACTTTGTAGTAAAAGTTGACACTTATGTCAATGCATGTATATGACTATGATGTAATTCTCAATGGATTTAGAAAATAAGTACATGTATAGAACTATTAGTGAAGGACAATAATATAGATTAGATATTTTTGAAAACTATATAAGGCCTAGTCATAATAATAAAAATGTTCAAACTAAGAGATAATACATTTATCACAAAGAGATAGTGAATGTGAGCCTTTTGGTAGTGGGTAGGTCTAAAACTAAAAGGTGCATACATGATAAGTATTTTCCAAATGTATAATACTAAGGTAATATATAAATTATATTTTAATAAATACAATAATTAGAGTGGTATGGTGAAGAGTTATTCGATGGTTGTGTTTTTGTCTATATTAATCAAGGACACAAAGATATTTTCCATTGTCATACTAAGACTGGTCAACAATAATTTCATTGTGTCTATTTTACCTTTGAGCCCTTATAATTTTTTTTTAATGAAATATTTTTACATCGACATGGAGTTGGTTAACCAACTTGTAAACCCATGAGTTGAATGTTTTAGCCTTAATTTATTCCTTATTAGGCATTTTTACTAGAGTTTCCATGGAATCTAGTGTTTAGACTTATCATGCATAAAATCTAGGGCATAAGGTTCATGATTTTAGGGTTAATATTTATGTTTTAGGGATTCAAGTCTTAAAAAAGTGTACCAAATACTTTTACCATTGTGATTGTCTTGCCGAAATGAATACAATGAATGTCATTTTTCATAAGGGCATGAAAAAAAATCTAGACTATTTTAAAAAATAAAAATTTAAATAATATTGTGTTGATATACAAATAAATTCCTCCTGTATCAAAAGTTTTTTTTTAATCCTTCAATTCATAGAATAATTTCTACACTAGTTACTAAAATAATGGTTCTTCATAAACTTTCCTAAATCAAAGTTATGATACCAATTTTAATTAAATCACTTAAATAAATGATATCAATATAAATATCAAAGGTATACCAATAAAAATATATCATTTTAATAAGATAAAAATAATTATATCTACACCAATAGTTGACATTAGAGAAGAATAATTGATAAAAATGACTAAGCCACTCTAAGGGGGGAACCTCCACAACTATGTAATGAATACATAATTCATAATATGATCCATAAGTACTAATCATTATCTCATATATATATACACTAATTAATCCATGGTTACTCTATAGGCTGACCTTACTAGTCATATGAAAACATAGAGAAATGTGACAAAATAAGGTTAAAACTTATGTAGGCCACATTTTAGACAAAAATGTCTAAATAAAGGTTATAAGTTAAGGGCATAAGATGATCCCATTACTACACTTGATTATAAAGGTAATCAATGCATTATATACATATGATTGGACATACAATAAGAAAATAAAACCAATAAATTGTATGCATTTACTTAAATCAATACCTGAGCCTACAGAATAAGATCATCATGTATCAAAATTATAGTTAGTATTCCATGGCATTATTGGTGATAAAATTTCACCATAGATTTTTAACTTATATTATTTATCTAATTATGAGTCTCTCTTAGAATATTTGGGGGCATTTTATGATCTCATTTCATGTTAACATATTAATAGGTTTCCTCATACAACAATGCCCACATATATTTTAAAGAGAGAAAGAGTCAAATACTCATGTCAAAATAGATGGTCCAGATAAAATTACCACTACACCATATGTGGAAGATAGATAAACATTAATAAATGAAGAAACACTTGAATATAATTATGGAATAAATAGAGATCCGAGAGGAGTACACTTTTTTATAACATTCAAGGATGAAAAAGGAAAATATTTTATAAAATTATTACATGATTACCCTAAGCATTCACTTGTAATTATTACGACATTCTATAGATTAACCATTAAGTTACAATGTATAATATAGTAATTTACCAATGTTAAGCCAACTAAGTAAAAAAATTAGAAATATGCATGCAAAAATTTATTTGTTAGTTAAGGATGGAATTTAATGATTATTTATTACATGTTTTATTAGATCCATCAATTATCATAAATGGGTTTCTAATATAGTACCAATTTCAAAGACTAATAGAAAAATCAGATGTTGTACGAACTACCAAGGTTTAAACTAGGATTGTCCCAAGGATAACATTCCATTAGCATATATTGATATTATTGTATATTATATAAATATTTATTAGATGTTTTCATTCATGGATGGTTTTGTTATCTACAATAAAATAAATATTAATCCTAAATATCAATACAAAACCACATTTGCTATAACATTTGGGACATTTTTTTATGTGATCATGCCCTTTAGATTGATAAACATAGAATTCACTTATCAAAGTCTATGACTCACATATTTCATGAGTTGAAATGTAAAATTGTGTAATATTGTGTTGATGAATTAAATGAAAAATATAAACATTGACACGATCATGCTAAATATTTAAGACATATATTTGAATGTTTGTGGAAATATAATGTATAATTAAATTTTAAAAAAGTGTATTTGGGGTATCTATAGGAAATTCATTAGGTTACATCATATCTTAGAGAGGCATAGAAGTAGAACCCGTTTTACCCTAATTAGACTAAGATGAATTACTTAATCTAATGAAGATATGAAGTAATATGTAAATTTAGATTACTAAAATTCACAAGGATGAATCCAAATGTAAAAACTTGAAATAGATTGTAATGATTTGATAAGTGGCATATGCTAAATATATTAATTATAATAAAGGGATAAATACTTATCTTTTCTATATTGACTATTTGATTTTAAATAACTTATAATAGTATAAAATATATTGAATAACACATGTGATTATTTAGATATGAGAATTGTATCTCCATTAACACAGGTTTAATTTCATGAAATTTGGGTTAGTATCAACTATTTACACTAAACTATAGTGGTCAATAGTGATCCATGTTAGAAGATAGCTATATGATTATATGGTCACCTTCACCTATATTTGAAATCTTTGTATATGTGATGTTAAACATTGATGATGCACATAACTCTAAAAATTATCTTCCTTCACCTTGAAACCATAGGTGTGCTTATGAAGGATAAAAACCTAAAAAAATAGGAAATTTTAATGGGATGAGTTGACCCCAATCACCCTAATTGATGATTAATTGTTGCCTACATATCTAGTACTCCAAGGAGGAAAATCAAGTTATATTTTATTCTCCTAGCTAGTATTATTACTTAATTGAGCTCCTTTAATATATGACTAAAACTAATTATTTGGATTTTGTAATTGAAAAATATTTCTGTGACTTAGATTTGGTATGCTTCAAATTTGGCTTGCAACTGATCCTAATGATTAGTTTTTAATTTGGGAGGAATAGAGTAATTTCAATGACTATGCAATAGTGTATATATGTTTACTAGATAATTTACAAGTCTTCCATTAAGTAAGGCCTTGATTTGAATATATATGAGTCCAATTTAGTAATTTATCATGCCATCAACATGTTAGGTATATGGGCTGACCCTAAACAATTATTTGATTTTTAAAATTAGTCATTACTAGTAGAGTGTAACTATCATCAGACGTAGATAAGTATAAATTAGTGATAATGACCTGGTATGATGATAGTGACCAATGCACATAAGGAATAAACTAAAGGTCTAGGGATGTCTCTATGAAATAATAAGCTAGTTTAACCTAAACTTTAAATTTCCTAGAGGTGTCTAAAAAAAATGAAGAGGGTCAAACTCATAAGGTAGCATGTATGTATGAGAGAATGGAAAGTTAGTACCATACTTGCATGAAATTCATGCATTGTAAATGTATGCCAAGCTTATCATTTTCAAGTACTTAATACTATATTTTAGTGTTTATAAATTCCCCATTTTATTTTTAGTAATGAAATTACTATATTCAAATGAAAATGTATACTTGAGTTTGTAAAGAACATGTTATTTTTGTAGGAAGATCTAATTATGCAGGTGATTCTAAAGAAATCCTACAACATAAATATGGTAATCAATGTTCATGAATATAAATTTGAAATATGGACTTTAAATTTTAAAATTAAAGAGCAAGGATGTTGAGAAGTGGAGTGATTGATGTCAAGGTTAATGTCAAGGTACATTTGGTAAAGATGCATGGTGAATGGTCTTTGAGGTATGAGCTTGTGTACTTGATGTGACAAGGAAGCCATGTGATAAGAGATAAATTTAAGGCAAGAGAGAATTTGAAGGCAATATAATGTCTCTTTTTTTGGTTATTTTAATTATTGATGTCAAGGTTTAAGTTAGCTTGAAGTTATCAATGTTATCATAAGAGGTATGATGGTCAAGTGAGCATTCAAGCATGGTTATGAGGATCAAGGTCTGGTTCAGGACATGAGAGAGTGTTGATCAAAAAGATATTGTTAAATTTTTGTGAGAGTTTTATCTAAAGAGTTTTATTATTTTATGTCATTAAGGTAAGCATGTTTGATTTTTCATCCTTAAGTACAAGGTGTATGGATAAGCCTAGTCATAACAAGCATAGTCATATCATTAACATGTGTATGGTGAGCATGAAGATGTATGTGTAGAGGTATGTGTATAGGTATGACATTATTTAGTGATAATGTAATTCCTATGATCAAGTTGTAGAGGAATCAAGGTGAGCCTATAGGGGTAAGACCTTAAATCTAAATATGTAACTAGATCAGTGTTGGACCCTGCCTAGCTAAATGAGATATCATGAACTATTTTCAAGACATGTGAAGGATGTATGATAGTTTTTAATAATGTATGAGGTTTTTTGAGTATGTGATATTGGTGTAGAGTGCATGAAAAGAGGCATTAAGGTCAATTTTAAGGCCTAATGTGGTTTGCAGGTCAAGGTCTAAGTAAGAAAAGAGAGGAGAGAGTGGCCTAATGAGGGGTCATGATTAGATTTCAAGGTGTTTAAGATCATATAAGCATTGATAGAGTTAAGGTATGTTTTTTCAAGTTTATCCATGTAGTTTAAGGTTATATTTTGAAGGACAAGGCATGAAAAGTGGGTTTTAGGCCTTTTAAGTGCTTAGAATGAAGGGTTCTCAACCCAAGAAGGATTTTATTGTGCTCATTAGCTCATTAAAAAATTTCATGGGAACCTAATATATTAATGGTATATTTTAAATGTTACTATATAAAAAATTTAAGCATTATTTTTTAGATTTAGGGGCTATGATTTATGAATAATCATTAATAATGGAAGTGTGTTTAAACCCTTTTAGAACCCTAAAAGTGACCCGATGTTGAAGATATGATTAAAAATTGATCAAGATGATTTTTAATTATTATTTAAGTGTTTTTATATTTAATTTAACTCTCCTATGTACCTCTAGTTGGTGGTTAGAGAGAGGAGAGAGAAATTGTGAAGATACAAGCTTATTTTTGAAGAAGTTATTGTAGCTATAAAAATATGTATTAGACAAAGTTTTGAAATTGATGAAGGATGAATATTGAGCCTCATGTTTCATTTCCATTAATATTTTTTTATATTTTATATCTCTCAAGTGTCATAAACTGATCATCCAAGATAGGTAATCACTAACAGGCCTAATAATGGAAATAGTGAGAATTCTAGGTAGCAATAAGAAGATGAATAGGAATGTGTTATCCTGATAGAGTGATGATACCAAGTGAATTTATATATTATTTTTTAATTTTATTTACTATTAATTCTTTTTATAAATATTTAAAGTTATGTACAATGGTGAAAATTATGAATCCAAAATGGCTTGTTTGGTTCAGTGAGGTCTATGTACATTGAGGTCATAAGATTGGTCTGCAAGACCAATATTTACCATTTAAACATATAATATTTAAATATTATAATGATTTAATGATATCATAGGATAATATAATTTCATAATAAGTCTTTGAAAGTGGTCATAGATGTTGAATTTCAATGTCACCATGACTATGCTTTAAGGTAAACTAGTAGTTCTGGGTAAGCTAGTTGCAGTGATGAGTTTAAGGTTATATGCCATAAGTTGATAAATATAATGAATATGGTGTTGTTTTTAATGACTTTAAATTATTTATAATTGTTTTTTAAATCTTTAAAGTTATTATAAGAGGTTGAAATGTTGAATCCAAAATGGCTTGTCTGGTTCTAGTCTAATTATGTGTAGTGAGATCAAAAAATTGGTCTACAAGACCAATATTTGATATTAGACATTTTGATATTGGTATATATATTTAAAAATATATTTTTATAGTATAATTTTTAATTTTTAGTGTTATTTTATGTGTTTATTATCAAATTATTCATAACAAGGTTTTGGAGTGTTCTGGCAGTTCTGAGTGGGGTATTTGCAAAGTGTTTGAGTCCTTTTGACTTGAGTTGTGAATTATAAATCACATGGTGATGTTTTTAAGGTAATTTTTTTTTTGATTTATTTTCATGATTATGTTACTATAGTGTGTACATGGTTCATTTTTATTTGGTAGACTTTCTATAGGTTCATAGACCTAATTGTAAGTAATACTAATGGTGTGCTTCAAGTGGTGGTTGGAGATAAAAAGTACCATGGAAATAATATTATATTATTGGGTGTATATTTGATTTATATATGATATGTTACTTACATTTTGGTATTTTTAACGTGTCCTAATGAAGGCTAAGTATAATATGTCCTAAAGTAGACCTAAAGGTGAAATGAAGTCTAATAGAGTTAAGATAGACCTAAAGGGACTCAAAGATAATTTTATTAATGTTTATGAGATTTAATAATACCTATTCCATTTCCAACATAAGAGGGTAAGGGTGAGTATCTGACTAAGTGGCATATGAACAAGGAATGGTATATATACACAGCCATTTTAGGCCTATTGTGTGGAATGAGAGCATACAAATAAGATCGAACATTTTGAGAATAAGGAGTTATTTTATACCATCAAATTAGGGTAGATTATCTGTAATGAATATTTTAAAATGTTTCTACATATGAATATGAAGGTCATATGACCTAATTAGTCTTGAAGAGACCTAATTGAGCAAAGAGGCCTAGAAGGTAGTTTCAGAGGGATAAGAGTGTGAAGATATGAAGAGATGGTCATCATCAGTTGATTAAGAAAAAAGGTGTTATAAATGTGATCAAATAAATAAAGTGGATGAGTTGGTGCTAAGTCATCTAGGGGGTTATTTCTTCCTTTCAAATTGGTGCTTGAAGCCTAATTGAGTTGGTGCTTATCTAGTTGGGGTTGGTGATCCATATGGAGTTGGTGCTTCACTAAATTATGATATTTTGACTTATATGACTATAGTATATTTATATGTATTATTAGGTTTTACTCCCCTTAAGGTTTTCCTACATATATGATGTGTTGTCTTATGTAATTTTGTTTCATGTTTGTATAGTTGATTGTTTATGCATTACTTGATCTATGTTGATGTGATGGTTCATATATGCTAAGGAGTAATTGAAAGAAATTTTTAATAAATTGATTCACCCCCATTTATTTTCCTTCCAACAAAGGAGGGGGTAAACCTATGCGTTAAGGACTATTTTAGATAATATGGAATTATTAATAGTCCAAATTTTAGAAAACTAATAAAAATAAATTGTATTTTATCGATAATTAGTTGGACTTATTACAAATAAATCAAATATATCTAATGTATTTGTAATAAATCCAAATTATTTAAAATAATATAAACTTATTAGTAGTCAAATCTTTAAAAAATTATTAAAAATAAATAGGACTTTATCAATAATTAGTTGGACTTATTACAAATAAATAGCATCTATCTAATGTATTTATAATAAGTCTAAATTATTTAAAATAATATGGACTTATTAGTTGTCTAATTTTTGAAAGACTATCAAAAATAAATTGGACTTTATCAAGAATTAGTTGGACTTATCACAAATTAACATCTATTTAATATTTTTTAAATAAGTCTAAATTATTTAAAATAATATATACTTATTAGTAGTTTAATTCTTTTAAAACTATCATAAATAAATTGGGCTTTATCAAGAATTAGTTGTACTTATTACAAAGAAACTTTTTAGTAGTCCATTTTTTGAAAAACTACAAAAAATAAATTGGAATTTATCAATAATTACTAAAGTGGGTTACACATAAACCATATCTATCTAATAGATTTTTAATAAGTCTAAATTATTTCCAACCAATTCCCATTATAAATAAAGTGTAAACATTAAATGAATTTGGAATGAGGGTAAAGTATTTATAGTGTATATCAAAATATTTGAAATAAATTTGACTATGTTTTCAAATGAACTAAAATATATTTAAAATAAATTGAAGTATATTTGAAATAATTTGAATTTTTTTTGGATTGAATTTTATCATAATGAAGTTTATTTTAGTATAAATAAGCAACATCTAACAGAATATATTAAGTTGGTTTTAGTATAAATAAACAACATCCAACTAAATCTAACCTTTTTTGTATAATTAAGACCAATATGGTCTTATAAATATTTTAATCTAAACCAAGATATTTGAAATAAATTAGGCTCATTACAAATAAATTGCATGAAACAACACCAAAATATTTATAATTTAAAATCCATAAATTTAAAATAAATTGAACTACATTTGAAATAATTTGGAGTTGATTTATATTAAATTGATGATAATGTTATGTAAATTATAATCTCTAATAAATAAATACACTTGAAAGAATCATCTAGCAAAGTTATAACCATATTTTTAATATCTAAATTTTCTATAAATGTTTCACAGTTGTTGGCATGAATTTTATATTTTATCCCAGGAAAACATAAAGAAGTAAAAGTGAATCTAGTATGATTGTTTACTTGAGTGATTTTAATGTGATTGAAATTAGAAATCTAAGTAATCTGAGCTTAAGAATGGTGTATGGTTGTATGATTAAGTGGGGTATAATAAGGAATGATAACCTTGATTGTGCACAACTTGTTATGAGTTTGTATGTGTAATTTACATTTGATTTCCATCTACTGGTTAGAGGGAGAAAATTCAAATATATATATTATTTTTGTGCATATGAGGGTGTTAAAATAGGTCTAAGACAACCCTATGTGGTCTTATATTTGAAAAGACATCTGTTGATGGAAAAATGAGAGAAAGGAAAATAATGCATGGCTTAAAGGAGTACCCTCAAATGATTGTTATTTATCATGGATCAAAGGCCAACATGAAAAGAAGATTGCAATGCCACATTTAAAATTTCTAAGGAATGTTATTGAATATATTATGACATATTCTATAATATAAAATATTTTTTCTTCCCTTAATGTATATTTACATATATTTTGTATTGTGCATAATAAATAATAAGTAATCCAACCCCAAAATCAATAATTTTATAGAATTTGGTTTTAGTACCTCCTTTAAAATGTTAGAAATTTGTTAAAAAGAAAGCAATCATTTATAATATTATATTTTAATAAAATATAACATGAAAATGTTCTAAAAAAATGTTTTACGTGTTAGATGGATCATTAATTTTACATTAATACACTAAGTAACATGAAATTCAAGTTCTTGATAAAGTTTTTTTAGAAAAAATGCAAATCATCATTGTTGATTATATGTGGACAACATATTATATTTAAAATGTAATACAATTTACTTTAATATTTATATATTATACCAAATTTAGAGGATTTAGATAATATTTTTTGTATATGAATGAAATAATAATTTAAATTAGAAAATTAGAGGTAGTTCCATTGTTGTTTTGAGTAACACATTCCTAGTGTGTGGCACAATGCAATATGTATAACTATTTATGGAGGCTCATCAAAATAATTAAAAATTTTAAAGATATTATAAATATATTTTATAGGTTTTATTTTAATATATTATGACATAAAGGTATGAAAAAATGGAATTATACGCAAGAAAACTCAAATGGATTAAGAAAAAATAATAAATGGGGATTTTCTAACACAATGAACCTACTTATTTCCACAATAATAATATTATATAATTTGACATTTAAATATAATGTGATGTAAATATGACATGTTTTAGGATTCAAATTAAAAAATATATTTAATATTATAGTTCTCATCAAGCATTAAAACACAAGCAATCCCAAAAAAAAATTCTTTTAATTTTTGAAAGAGATCTTTAAAGGGTTTGGGAACAAGTAAATTATATGAACATGATCACAAGAATTTTGATGTCATGAGTACATAATTTACATAGTAATGAAACCAACTATATAATTTTTAACCAAATATTAAAATTTTCAATTAAATCTTATTCTTTAATGCGTGCTCAATTTGAAGTTTCAATTCCTATAAAATAATATCGAAGAAGATTAGAAAAGGGTATCATTATTTATACATTATTTTAAATTTCATTCAATACATAATATTATTTCTATATTTATCTCAAATCCAAGAATAATAATACATTAATAATAATTTGATTATGCATTATATAAGTAAAAAATACCAACACATGAGAAAGGTTTATTAAATGTTGCAAAGATTTGAGGTAGAAAAGATTATGATGATCTAACAATACCTTTTTAATAAAAATTAAAAAAAAACTTAAGTACAGTCAAAATTTCATCAAAATATTAATGAATCTCAAAATATTAATGAATTACATGGGGCTTAGAACTATTTTATTGTTGTTTTCTTGGTGTCTTAATACTCTTTCTAGGTATTTAGACCTGGGCCTGTGAGGCCTTGTTTGGATTTTTTCAAAGCTATTTTTTTTTAATAAAATCTGGTTGCTTTGACTTCTTCAGGGTGGTTCTCATTTAGGTTTTAGGGACCTATTTCAAAAAAACCCTACCTTTTACCCATAACAAAAACATATTTCATAAAACTAGTTCACATTAGGTCAATATATATCATAGTATTGTATAGACTTCAATTACATGAACTTGCTCAATAATTATTCTTGATTCATTTGAATAGTTTTAAGCATGATCAAACCTCAAATTATCAAATATAAAATAATAGCACCAATATGAATCACCAAACTTTTATTTCCAATCAAATAAAAATGCATTAAAGTAATAAGCATCAACAAGGTGTAAAAAGTGTTTTCAAACTGAATGATCATAATTCCATATTACAATTAGTACATGTGATGCATTGTTATATTAAATAGAATTCATTAAATTCAACACCATGTTTTAATATACATAATTTTAATCAATATAATACCTTATACATGTCAACCAATTCAATAAGAAACAATGTAAGCATAATCAATGATAAATTATTGAGTTTAGACATTAGGGAAATTAAAAAAAGTATGTAACATATCAAACATTATAAATTATGCTTGATCATAATTTAATAGTAGAGGGGGTAAATAATTTTACTAATACCAAAGTATTTCTTGATACCTTGAGAGATATCTTATTTTATTAAATCTGAGTATAAGATGTTTCATTTGAAGTCATGCCAAATTTGTATAAGGGGTGGGTTTGGAAAAAAATATAATTTAAATGTAACTATTAGTATCTAGGATTTACCTTGAAGGTGGTATTATTTAATTTTTGATAGTGATTAATTTGATGGCAAAATTTTATTTTAAAAAATACCTTGCCAGGTATCTCTTAAGTGACTTGGGTTGTACCTTGAGAAGGTTATCATAGATGATACCTCTCAAGGTATATCTTGGAATATACTTGGTAAAGTTCTTCCATTTTATAAAATTTAGATTTAAAATGTAAATTTTGAAATCATTTCAAATTGATGTAAGGGATAAATTTTTAAAAGCATATGATTAAGATGCAAGAGATTTATAAGAGGTAGTTTGAGTGTAGTATTATTTACATGTTTATGGTGATGGTTTTAAGGGCCAACTTATCTCTTGAGAGTTACCATGAGATGTATATCTCTAGTGAAACATTGAGAGGTATTTTATGGAGATATATTTTAGGTCTAATAGATATATTTAGAGATACCTTTATGGTATCACTTATAAGTTACTTGATATATCTCTTTCTTTTTTATAAAATTTTGATATAATATATTAGATTTTAAACCATTTGAATTTGATTTTAGAGGGTGGTTTTTAAAATGTGTAATTTTAAATAAGATATATCTCCTTAGAGATACCATGAAGGTATTACTATTTACTATTTCATGTGTATAAATTCTTGGGTCAATGTATGTCTTGAAAGATACCATGAGAGGCATGTTTTAGGTGATACCTTGAAGGGACTTGTAGTACATTCAATGTATTTCATAGGAGATACCTTTAAGGTCATTTAAATACCTTAAAGGGTACCCTTGAAGTTATTATGAGTCCGTTTAAGGTATATCAAGGTTTCTCCTAGGAGATACCTTGAAGCACCCTCTAATACCTTCAAGGCAAATTTTAAAGGCATGTTTTTGGTTAATGTATGTCCTAAGTACCTTGAAGGGCTGAGAGGTTTCAATATACCATAATAAAATCAAAATAAGGGAAGTTAATTTTACACATCCCACAACACATACATAAGAGTCTATGACACATGAATTATCCCCATCCATGTTTTCTAGATATGTCACAAGTATGCTATTAAAAAATAATTAATTAAGTTAATATGAGACTTTGTGAATGGATGTGATGCCATTTAAAAATTTAATTTTTTAGCTGATAGATAGTACAAATTATAGAGGGTTTAATATTTCAATACAACTTAGATGGAATACCCATGAGTAAATATGACGCAAATAATTATTAAAAAGTGGAGGAAAGATAAGGGTTAGGATAAATATATCCTTGATGATGATTAGATAGAAGATTCTATGGCCAACCCCTCATATTGATCAAATTGATAAATTTATTGGCTTCGGTGTATTAAACAAACTTATGTAGAGGTTGTAAGTGGGAAAAAAAAATCTTGGAATAATTTTAATACATTGAAAATGTTGACACAATGGCCTTCATGTAAAATTTCATGGAAAGAATGCATAAGTCATATCCAAAATCATCATCTCTAATGTAATGGACTGTGGAAACACCAAATCTATAAAATAATACATTAGTTGATATTTTACAAGGAGTGCTCAGTGTTATCTAAATTGGATATGTCTTAGTTTAGACCCAATGATTTCAATGTAATAGATAAAGATTACAATAAGTGAAGTTTATTTTACACAACTCATAACATATGTCAAAAACACGAAATTTAGAATGTAGTAAATAAAGGAATGGGAGACTATGGATAGGGATGTTATTTCCAAGAAGAAGGTAGAACTAATCAAACTTCATACAAGATTATAAGAATATATTTTTTTTCAATTGGAAGATAATAAGAATTATACAATGTGATGCTTGATTTGATGAGATTTCAAATATCTCCTTGAGCATGAGATCCAATGACCATCAAAAGATATCTATACTTTCAAAAAGTTTGACTTGATTTTTGATCTCACTATTTTCATAAACCATTTGAGCTTGAAACTTATGAGTATCCTTACATGTTGTTTAAACTTCACATTGTAATGATTATGAATTTGTAGTGCATTAACATGAATTTGGTTCAAATTCACTACATCCTTTCATTTTACTCATCCTTGATGTTTATCAGATGGTACTTAATCTTGATTCCATGATAAGTTGCTCTCATAAATGATGAAGTAGGATTATGTTTTTATTGATATAATATAAACTTAATAATATGATTCATATGATAGGCATTTCTTTATCCCAATGTAGGGAGGAACATATGAAATTATTATTAATTAGGACCATCTAAATATTTTTCCTATATCTATTTTAGTAGTTTAATTTTCAAAATAACTCACAACAATGTGAATGCCATTAATATGAGCATAACATATAATTCAACCATTATTTGAAATATGATAAGATAATTCACTTAATAAAATATTATGATTTTGATTTTGATGTGGAAAGACCCCTACTCTATTAGATCTTCTTCTAAACAAATTTCCATCCCAACCCATAAATTGAGTTGCTTCCTAATAAATCTTCCTATTTATATAAAAAATGTATTACAACATATTAATCCACTTACAAAATGAGTATTCTCACTCACACCAATAAGGGTCATGATTAATGGATTAGGATTCAATGTTATTAAACTTACTAATTGGGTTTCAAGGTTACAAAATATAGTGGAAAACTCCTTAGCCTTTCCTTAAAGAAATTACTTAAGTATGACAATATTTTATACACAATAAGTGTTGTTCAAAGGTATGGGATTTAATTATACTTAAAATTAATTTTTAGTAGGGGTTTGTTTGGTCTCCAAGTTCCATTCTTGATATGAATATATCTTTCTCTTCTTTAACATCTTGGCTAAGATCTGATTGATTGTTGGTGTTTTTATCTTCTGATTGCACTAATTTTTTCATTCTTTGACCTTAGGAAAAGAATTTGTTGCTTACATTTGCTTGCATCACTAAATTTGATTACATTAATTCTCATATTCAATTTAGTTTCACTAAGCTCAAATTAAACAATGAAATACATAATTGAATCCCTATTTAATGGATTTTATTGAATGCAATATTAATTGTAAATATATAAATGTAGTTAATAAATGTGTGATAATGAAATTCACTCTTATTGCCAAGCTTAGCAGGTCTTTGGGATATTTAAGTTCTAACAAAAAAGACTATATAGAAAGGTTATAGGCAGAGTGTATAATAGGAAGCTAAAGGATGGGATTTTTATGGAATTAAATGTGCCAAAAAGGTTATATTCTTACTAAACCATTACTTTAAAATTAGTTTAATGTAATTTTAATTTCCTTGCATTTTTAGTTTGACATTAAATTTGTGACTATCAGAGTTTTTTTACAGAATCTAGATAATGCAAATGCAATGGAGACCTGATCACACAAGATGAAGCTAGTGCACATCACATAGATGCTAAAGCAATTTGAAATTATACAAGAAGATAAATTGCACAAGACAAATAGGAAAAAACCCAATATCTGATTAACATGAGATGGCCAAAGTGAAGAATACATATAGGAGAGCACATAAGTAACTCCTCCACAAAAGGTGGTCAAGGCACCCCAAGAATAGACTGTAACTCCTCCATGAAAGGTGGTGACAAGGTGCTAAGAATAGAGAAGTAACTCACATCAAGGGAGTTACTTATGACATTCTTATGACACCTATGACACATCTATGACACACTTCTCCACATAAGCTAGCCTATCCCACGAATGTAGAAAAACTCCATGTATGCACAAAAATATAATTTCCCTAATTAAATAATAGGGAAAAATAAAAACCTACACTAATACCCCCCATAAGTGTAGCTTAAGTGGGCAGTGTGGAAATATAAAATGGTCTCGACAACAAGGCCTGATGAGGTACCCATGTACAAATGAATCTCCCATAAGATAGAGAAAAGGAGAAAACTCTTAGGAAAAAACTCCCCCCCAAAAGAGAGACATAAAAGAAAGGAAGAGGCTAGTGGCCCCCTGAAGATGATGCTACTGCAGATGTGGACCGCACCCCAAGAAGAGCTCATAGATGAATGAACTTGCTCTTAGTGAAAGGTTTGGTGAAGATGTCTGTAACTTGCTCTAAAGACTGGCAAAATATCAATTCAGTGACTTGACTATAAATAAGCTCCTGAATGAAATTCATGTGAATCTCTATTTGCTTGGTCCACTGGTGCTGAACTGGACTCCTACAAATTTGAATGGTACTTTGGTTGTCACAATAAATGATGGTGGGCTACCTAATAGGAATGCCAAACTTAGAAAGTATCCCTTGAAGCCAAATAGCCTCAGTAGCTACATTAACATCTCCCCTATACTCTGCCTCTATGGATGATATAGCAATAGCATTCTGCTTCTTGCTAGACCAACTGATAGGACTAGAACCTAGAGAGAAATTATAACTAGAAGTGGACTTACAAGTCTATGAATCACTAGCCCAGTCTAAATCTATATATCCAACCAAGTCAACCTATATACCAAATCTATAATGAATCTCGTATCTATGAGAACCCTATATGTAATGCAAGATCCTCTTAGCTACTTTCCAATGTAGCTCATGAGGTTCCTGCATGAATTCGGAGACAAGTCCCACTGTATATGATATGTCGGGCCTGGTGTGAGTCAAGTAGATGAGACTACCAACAAGTTGTCGATATCAAGTGGCATTAACCAATGGTGAAGAACAATTAGACTCAAGCTTGACTCTTGATAGAAAGGGAGTCAGAGATGGCTTGCAATCATCCATGTGAAATTGAGACAATAAATCCAGAGCATACTTAGGTTGTCCAAGAGAAATCCCTAAATCTGACTGTGAGATCTCGATGCCAAGGAAGTAGTGAAACAAACCCAAGTCTATCATGTCAAATCTATCTTGGAGAGATGCCTTCACTACTGTAATAATTGATGAAAAAATCTCGGTGATCAAAAGGTCATCAAAGTATAGAACCAAAATCAGCAGCGAATCATCCTGCCACAAGAAGTAAACATTGCGGTCAGAATGACACCTAGTGAAACCCACTATGAGAAGGAAGGAATCCATCTTGGTATACCATGACAAGGGGGCTATTTGAGGCCATAGATAGATTTCCTAAGTCTGTATACTAAGAAAGAATCCTGAACAATTCTTGGTGGCTGCTCCATGTAGATCTCCTCTAGGTCTCTGTGAAGAAAGGCACTCTTCACATCCATCAGGTGCACATCCCAACCGTGTGTTGTGGCAATAGCCAAGGTGAGTCGAATAGAATTCATCTTTGTAATGGGTGCAAAGGTCTTTGAGTAGTCAATCCCTACCACCTATGAGAAACCCTTGGTGACCAATCGTGCCTTGTACTTATCAATCGACCCATTTGCTACAAACTTGGTCTGATATATCCACCTACATCAAACCATCTTTCTTCCCTTAAGAAGTGAATTCAAATCCCAAAAGTGATTTTTGATTAAGAAAGAATATTCTTCCTCTATACCACTATCCCACTCAGGTACCTCTGATGCCTCTCAAAAAGTCTATGGATCTAAAACTGAAGTAAAGAAGGCATGTGGATCTCTCTAAAAATCCCCCCTAGTGCATCTATCATCTGCACGATTTCCTGCCCAAGTGTTAGCACTCTCAAGTGTCTATCTGGACCAAAGTGGCTCAAAAGTGGGAGAGTCAGGTGTTAACTCCTCATCCTCTAACTGACTAGAGGTGGATGACTCTGCATCACTATCCTCACTATCTGAACTTGAAGAAGAGGAAGATGTTTTTGGCTTGAGAACTTGTTGTGGCTGATCTGAATCTTAGGAGGAATCATCATGAAGAAGTAGATTTGATGAGGGAAAAGAAGTGTCAAGTGTTGAGTCTCTAGGACTCTCTTGAAAATGGATACTTCTCTTGATGAACAACTCATGAATGACTAGATCTAAAAGGTGATACCCCTTAATACCATCCAGATATCCTACAAAGATGCAAGGCTTGAACTGACATTCCATAGCTTTGTGTTTCTTCTTCAGAATGTGGGCCATGGTTGGGGATATGAAAACCCTAAGGTGCCCAACATCAAGTTTCCTTTTATTCCAAGCTTTAAAGGGTGTTATCCCTTTTAAAGCTTTGTGAGGAACCCTATTTTGAATGTAGCAAGCATAATTGATGGCTTCAGCCTAGTACTATGGTGCTAAAGATTTGGAGTGAATCATATAGCTACCCATTTCTTTCAAGAACCTATTTTTACATTCTACAGCCCCATTCTGTGAAGGACTGTAAGTGATTGTATGCTACAAATCAATCCCCTCTGTGGTGCAAATTACTCAAACCTGTTGCTGACATACTTCCCTCCATTATTAGTTTGAACAACCTTGATGGATTTCTCACTCTATTTCTCAACAAGAGCCTTGAAGTCTTGAAAATTTTCAAACACTTCAAACTTTTGTTTGAGAAAATATATCCAAGTGTACCTAGAGAAATCATCAATGAAAGTGAGGATGTACTTGGCCCTTATGAAAGATGGTTTAGGAAAGGGTCTCGATACATCACTGTGGACTAACTCCAAAGGTTGTGAAGCCCTCCAAGCTTTTCTTTTGTCAAATTTTGCTTTTGGATGCTTCCCAAGGGAGCACCCCTCACAAATTCCTTTTCAGAATTAGACACGAGGCAAGCCAATGACCATGTCATGTTTGTAAAGTTGCTCAAGGTAGCGGTAGTTAAGGTGGCCAAACCACTCATGCCATAATTTGATAACTCCATTTTAATGAGTCAGCAATGCTATTGGAGAAGAATCTAGTGCAAAATTTGAGGTGTATAACCTTGCTTGGTGATTTGCCCTACCCACTGCCACTGTAGTATCACTATGCAACTCCTTGATAGCCACTAAATCTGGGGAAAACTCAACTCTCATGCCTTGACCAATGTGAGTGATTTGGTACACTGATAGGATATTGGTTGAAAGAGAAGGAACACTTAGAACATTATTGAATGTTCCTCCTTCCATTTCAACTAACCCTATCTCTACAACAGAAACTGATGTGTCATCACCCAAACTAATTAAAGTCATGCTATAAGGCTCTAAAGATGAAAACTCAACTAGTGAAGAGCCCATGTGGTGAGAAGCACCCAAATCAATGACCCATGATGTTGTAGAAGCTGTAGTTACTACAAGGGCCTTGCCCTTTTCTTTCTCCTTACCCTTGCCTTTTGCCTTGGTAGAATCTTGGGTAGATGATTTCTGCTTGATAGACTCTGGAACACCTATGTTGTGCTTCTCTAGAAGATGAGTTAGGTAATCTATTTATTTCTTCATGAATTTGTGTTCATCATGCCCTATATTTTTACAATAGGCACACTTAACCTTCTCATTCTTAGGTTTAGCATTGGAGGAGGAAGACTCAGTGTTGTTTTTGGCAGGATTGTTGTTTTCTTTCTTCTTCTCCTGGTCCTTGTTCTTTTTCTTCTTCTCCTTTGTTGAGGTCTTATCCTTAACAATTCTAGATATCAAAGCTTGGAGTTGAGTAGACTTCATTATGCCCATTTGAATTAGCTTATCTTGCTCCCTAGTCAACTCAGCAATGAATGAATCCAAAGAAGGCATTTTTCATGTAGTGCCAAGGGCCCTTTTTATGGCATGGAAAGTGGAGACAAAGACTAAATAGCTTAGACCTAACTTTGTGAGAATAGAAAAGATGAGTTGATCATCTTTCTTCTCTATCTTGCATTCTTTTAGTTACAATCTAAGGGCCTTAAACTTAGTGAAGAAGTCCTGTAGGGTGTCAAAGTTACTAGGATTTAGACTTATGAGTTCATTTTCGAGCTCATGACCTCTCATCTCATCAAGCTTCCCAAATAAGAGTTCTAAGGTGTCCCATATGTCTTTAGGAGTCTTGGTGGTTTCTAAATAGAAGAGAAGTTTTGGAGATAGGGACAAGCTCAGTAGTCCATAGGCTTCATCACTACAATTGTACCACTTGACCTTTTCAACATCAGTGCTGGGTTCTACTTCAGTACCCATGGTAATCTTATACAACCCTTTACTTCTAAGAATGATTAACATTTTAACCTTCCATTCATGATATTTGAAGGGTGTTAGGGGTTTAAGTTGAAAATAATCCATTTTAAGCTAAATTTAGGTGAAGTTGTGTTGATTGCAAGTTGTGAATTTATGTAGAAAGGAGAATGAAAGCAAAGATTACAAGTGTTGAAAAGTAATCACATCCCCCCCTTGAAATGTTGATCCCCCTAATAAATATGCAATTGCACGCTCAAAAGACTTCAAGCTCAACTGAGAATGTGTCTTAGAGCAATCAATGCAAGACTTTAAGCAAACAGGACGTCAGACTTAACCGAAAATGTGTCTCAGGAGACCCAAATTTTAGGCACTTTATAAACTAGTGCATTTCTAAAAAATAACAAGCCTAAAATGTGGATAATTTAATTACAAACACTTTTTCAAAAAATGGCACCCAAATCTGAGCTACCGTTTGCAAGATATTAAAGATTCAATTTCCCATAAACTAGTGTTTTTGCAAAAAAATAGCACTAAAACATTTTAAAAATGCCTGTTTTGAGAGAGAAAGTGGCCTTCCAACCACTCATTGGATTTGGTATGGAGCGAGGAATCCAAAGGAGGTATTTTTGAGGGGGAATTGGCCTCCTACCAACCTGGGCCTCACCCTTCGTCTTTGACAGGTGAAGATACAAGTCTAAATTTAAACTCCCAAAATTTCAAATTGTCTAAAATACTTAATATTCAGTCAAATTGACTGATTTTCCCTTTGACAAGTCAATTTTAACTGAAAAATTAAAGGAAAAGATAGAATGAAGTGGATGGATAAGTATTTAATGGCTCACATAGGATGCCAAACAAGGAAGAGGCGCCATTTTCAAAAAAAATAGCAAGTGCAGAATTCTCTCACCAAAATAAGGGCACACTTCTAATTTCTTGACAGCAAAAAAATTGTAGGCAGTGGCACCCTAGTTTATCTTGTAGCTGTTCTATCCTCTAGACATGCATCCAATGCAAAAAATAAGCAAAAGCTGAGAGAGTGAAAGGACCAGCTGAGATGAGGAAGAGTTAAAACGCTCTCTCTTTCTCCCAGGCAATTACTAGATGTTGTGCAGCGCCACTTCGCCCTACTAGAGTCATACTCCATGTGCAAATGTGCTTCCTAGAGAGCTGCCCTAAGCTGAAAGTACCATCCAAGAAACAATAAGAAATAGAAACCAGATTTACAGAGATTTTTTTCTTGCAGAATGACCAGAAAAAAAAAGAAATTCCACTACCTTTGTTGAAGCCACAACAGATCTATACAAGATGTCTTGGAAAATTTTAACTCAGTTATCTAAAGGGAGATCTGAATGAAACTCAACAGAAGTAATTTTTTTAACATATTTTTGTATGGATTTGCATGAGTTTTCAAGAAACTCTACCAAAACTCTCAAATACAACTGAGTTAAAAAAAACTACTAAGAAAGCAAAGTAAGAATTTCAGAATAAACTAATAGCATAACTAGGCACACGATTATCAGAGTGGCTCTGATACCATATCAGAGTTGTTTCCAAAATCTAGATAATGCAAATGCAATGGAGACATGATCACATGAGATGAAGCTAGTGCACATCACATAGATGCTAAAGCAATTTGAAATTATACAAGAAGATAAATTGCACAAGACAAATAGGATAAAACCCAATATCTGATTAACATGAGATGGCCAAAGTGAAGAATACATATAGGAGAGCACGTAAGTAACTCCTCCACAAAAAGTGGTCAAGGCACCCCAAGAATAGACTGTAACTCCTCCATGAAAGGTGGTGACAAGGTGCTAAGAATAGAGAAGTAACTCACATCAAGGGAGTTACTTATGACATTCTTATGACACCTATGACACATCTATGACACACATCTCCACATAAGCTAGCCTATCCCACGAATGTAGGAAAACTCCATGTATGCACAAAAATATAATTTCTCTAATTAAATAATAGGGAAAAATAAAAACCTACACTAATAGTGACTTGAAAAATTGTAGAGTAAATTCCAATAACATTATTGAATTTTTCTAAATGGATACAAATAATTGAAGTTTAACTCAACACTTAACACTAAGTTTAGCATGAATGGTATGACATACTAAATTTTACTGGAAGATATTGAAATAATGTTGGAAATTAAAAAATATTGGACTATGATAACATAAGTTTCATATGTTTAAATAACATATACACATATTTTTTAAAGGCAAGCACAATATTTACTTATTGATAGCGATGAATTTAGTATCCAAGGTGTCTCTTGAGAGATACCTTAATAAGTTTCTAATAAGAAATACTTCTCATATCTCTAGGTTGATACCTTGAGATATATAGTTTATTTAATAAAACATTAATAGAAGTTATTGTCTTTGAAATTATATCAATTTATATGTAATTGATATGACCCTAAAGACATCTTAGAGACATATAATGTAATGATAAATATGTAAATAATAATTTAATTTATTTCCTATTGATATAAGAAGTGGGTTTTAAAAATAATTAATTTAAATGTAAGAGGTATTATCAGGGAGATACCCTATATATTCATATTTACTTATTGATGATTATGAATTTGGATGCCAAGATATCTCTTAATAGATACCTTGAGATCACATTTTTTTTTTTTTTATAGTATATGTTAGCTTTGAAATCATGACAATTTGGTTTAAGGGTCAAGTTTTTAAAATAATAATTTGTATGCCAGATAATCACTTAGGAAGTACGTTTAAGTTATTAATTAATATTTACTTGATGGTGTTGAATTTGAGTGCCAAGGCATATGAGAGATACCTTACATTTTAAAAAAATGGATACTATATAGTGTATTTGAAATTATGTCAATATGGTATACCACCTAGGTTTTTGAAACATATGATTTTGATGTAATAGATATTCTCCAGTATATACCTTGAAAGTAGTACTATTTATGTTTGATGGTGTTAGGTCTACTGTTCCCAAAATTAGTTATACTTGTTTTTATGGACAACTCCTACGAAACTTGTCCATTTCATAATCTACACTCTAAGTTCATCGTTCGAGACAAGTTTCTCTTGATCTCAAGTGAAGTTGACTAACATCTTGGGAAAGTTTAAAACACTTCCTTGTCATGATTTCTTGAAATTCATGAAGCCCATTGTAATCTTGATTTGATCAAAATGTCAATTTTGATCATTTTTAAGGTGTTAGAAAATTTTCATTTTCTTTATGCAAAGGTGGCAGTTTTTGTCACTCTTGTATTTCTTTATGCAAAGGTGGCATTTTTTGCTACTCTTAAATTTTTTCATGCAAAGGTGGTAGTTTTTTTCACTCTTTCATTTTTTCATGCAAGGTGGCAATTTTTACCACTCTTGCATTTCTTCATGCAAAGGTGGTAGTTTTTGCCACTCTTGCATTTCTTTATGTAAAGGTGACAGTTTTTGCCACTCTTGAATTTATTCATGCAAAGGTGGCAGTTTATTCCACTCTTACATTTTTTCATGCAAAGGTGGAATTTTTTTCTGCTCTTACATTTCTTCATACAATGGTGGTAGTTTTTGCTACTCTTGCATGTTTTTCATTTTCTCCATGCATATGCGGCATTTTTTATTGCCCTTGCATGTTTTTCTTTTTTCCATGCATAGGTGGGAGTTTTTTCCACCAATACATGGCTTTCCCCTGTCAAATGCAAGGGTGGTGATTTTTGCTGCTGAAGTAAAATGCAAACATTCCCCATATGTAAGGGTAGCGATTTTTGCCACCCATGTAAACATTCTCTCAAATTTTCTAACTCTAGGATATTTTCAATTTTGTTTTTTTGATCTTGTTTTCCTCTAATTTTTTGGCCTACTCATACTTTAGCCCTTTTAGGCACATCCTCATGGTCGTGATCATCAACATGTAATTTTTCCAGATTGCCAGTATTTCCCCTAATTGCATGATCATGAATTTTGTTATAGTTTCTTCTATGGATCCTTCTTCATCGACATTCTTTTGGTAAAATCTCTTTCAGATGACTAAATTTTCTTTGAAGAAGTCGAAGGCAATAAAGTATAAATATCAAGGTGTTTTCCCAATCACCTCAAATAATTCTAATGTTGATGACATTAGAGATATAGAGTTTATTAGTGACCTCAAATCTTCAAGGAAACTCAGTGAACAAAATGATGTCAATATTTTGCATAAATTGGAGGAGCTACCTTGCAAACTTATATCACAAGATAACCAATCCTTTCAGTAGAAGAAATGATTCAAGAATTTGAAGGTGTGTTTCAAAAATAATTTGAAGATAAGGAATTTTTAGTAGGCTCTGTGGACAATATTCTAGATAATCAGTTAACTCTGAATAATCTAAAAACCAAGTTAACTAGTCATACAAAATCAATCACTATGTACAATGCCATAGTTAGAGCTAAGATGATTTTCAAGAACATTGTTACTCTAGATAGTATCGGGATGCAGGTAGTTATCACTATGTATGATGCTCACATGAAGAAAAATGGGGATATAAATTGAAACTATATTTCCTTGGTTTAATTTCCACTTTTCAAATGTACTTTTGTAACCATTTTGGACATTTTCCCATGTAATTTTTTCACATGTAATTACATGTAAAAATATAGGAGTCCTAAGTCAAAAAGGACTCTTATCTTTGAATCAATCAAAGAAATTAGGTCTTTTCTAAAAAATCTTAAAGGCCTCTCCCTATAATAAAGAGGGCCTCTATTGTAAATATATCTTTTATTAGTTATTGGAAGCAAAAACTCTACTCAAATTGAAATGCCTTTTGAGACTTTGAGCTCAAATTGTGAATCAAATGTTATCAAGTGAATGAGAAAGCAAGTGACTTTTCAAACTTTGTATTAGAATAACTTGTGTTGTGTAGGAAATTGTTCTTACATCCTTTTCCTAATACAATCTTATCTATTTTATCAAATAAGTAGAGTGAGCAAAAATAATTTGGAAGATGTTCTGAAGTTGATTATGGAGACTTTGTGCTACTATAATTGTCTTTAGTTTGTATTTTAGTGTTTTAGAACAAAGGATATTGGAAAGGCTTTGAACTACTTTTATCATTTGTGATTATATACTTTTTTGTAGTTTTTGGTGGAGAACTTGGGCTGCACCTCATTCTAATATGATCTAAGTTATAAATCAATAAGAGAAGCAATGACAGGCTTTGTACTCTCATGGGTTTCTAGTGAATTCAATTAATATCATGAAAGTTTTCCTTTACTTTGTAGACATCATTTCTAAAAAAAGAGAAATGGATGGTATGATGTCACCCCTGAGTTAATATTTAATTTAGATTAGTTTATAATATTTTTTAGGGAACCTCCCCTTGTTGAGAGGAGAGATTTATCTCATAACACTATGGTTGATATATCCATTTTGCTTTCAGTTAGTTGACGATAAAATATTCACCCGACAAGGTCTAAGGGCCAAAGTAAATATTTATAGTTACTTTGAGAGGTAGCTTATTTTATTAAATTTGAGTACAATATGTTGCAGTTGAGGTCATGTCAAATTGATATAAGGGGTGGGTTTGGAAATCATATAATTTAAATACAACTATTAACATCTGGAACCTAACTTGAATATAGTATTATTTAATTTTTGATGGTGATTAATTTGATGGTCAAAGTATATTTTTAAAAATATCTTATCAAGTATCTCTTAGGTTACTTGGATGCCACTTTAATAGGTTTATTTGAGTTACTTGGGTCTTACCTTGAGAAGGTTATCTTACGTGATACCTCACAAGATATCTTATAGAAAATACTTTGTAGAGTTCCCCCATTTTATAAAATTTGGATTTAAAATGTAAAGTTTCAAATCATGTCAAATTTATGTAAGGGATAGGTATTTAATATCATATGATTAAGATGAAAAATATTTATAGGAGATATCTTGAGGGTATAATTATTTACATGTTTATGGTGATGGTTTTGAGGGTCAACTTATATCTCTAGTGAAACATTCATAGGTATTTTATGGAGATACCTTTTAGGTCTAATATATATATTTAGTTATACCTTTATGGTATCACTTGCATGTTACTTTGATATATCTCTTTTTTATATAAAATTTGGATATAATATGTTCAATTTTAAACCATTTGAATTTGTTTAAGGGGTTGTTTTTTAAAATTTATGATTTTAGGGAAATATATCTCCTTAGAGATACTATGAAGGTATTACTATTTACTATTTTATGGGTATAAATTTGTGGGTCAATGTATGTCTTGAAATATACCATGAGAGGCATGTTTTATGTGATACCTTAAAGGTCCTTGTAGTACCTTATAGTTATCTCTTGGGATACCTTGAAGGTACTACAAGGCCCTTGAAGGTATCTCCTAGGAGATATCATGAATGTCCTTGTAACACCTTAAAGGGTACCCTTGAAGGTATTATAAGTCCCTTCATACCTTTAATGCATGTTTTAGAAGCACATTTTGGGTAAATGTATGTCCTAATATACCTTGAAGGGACTTGTAGTGCCTTCAAGGTATTTCTTAGGAAATACCTTTAAGGTACTACAAGGACCTTCAAGATATCTCCTAAGAGATGCTTTGAAGGGCCTTGTAATAACTTCAAGGTTACATTAAAGGTATTACAAGTCCCTTCAATGTATCTCTTAGGAGATACCTTCAAGGGACTTATAGTAAGGCGTCTCCTAAATGTATCTCCTAAGGCCCTTCAAGGTATCTCCTAGAAGATACCTTGAAGGGCCTTGTAGTACCTTCAAGGTATCTCAAGGGTATTTTAAAGGGCCTTGGATCTCTAATGCCAGGATTGAAACATTTTACAAGTCTGATACTTCAAAAATACTAAGCTTGACATCATTCCACATGTCTCTTCATGATTTTATTGTACTCTGACATTGGTATACACTCTTGAAACTCAAAAAAATCAAAGTGTCATATTTTTTGGTGAGCCTCAAGATGCCACATGTTTACCTCTTATTTTCCCATACATTACCACATTTGTATCTCTCATAAAACCCTAAGAAATTACAAATACATGAAGTGTATTCCCCTTCTCAATTCCATTTTATCTTTATAAGTTTTTTGGGTCATTGAGATACTGCAAGACAAGTCATGACACTTGCATGCACTCTAGGAGAATTATTGGGAACCCTAAGAACCTAGGGGAGAAATATCTAGGAATTACTCTATGAAATTTTGTCATTATTTGTGTGAGAGTGTACATTAGGTCATCTCTTATACTCTTAGATATTTAGTTTGGTCTTGATATGATACCTGATGTAGTCATATCATCATGTAATATCAATATGGATAAGGCTTCATTCTCACAAAAACACCCATGAACATCCAAAATGAGAGGATGTTAAAGGAAAAAAACCAATAATTGAAACACATTGTGAGAATTAGAGGGGAAAGGGATACTCTAAAAGCACAAAATTAAAAAATATTCATAGTGAATCAATAGGGGAAATGAATGTGCCACTATTAAAAAAAGTTGCCTAACAAATATAATATGTTTAGGAATATAATAAAATAGATGTTAGATCTAGATGTGTGTGATGTAATGGTGAGTGAGTTATATATATTTATACCTATTACACCATTAAATTCTAGTTAAGTTAAATATTATGTTAGTAACATTTAGATATTTTATAGATAGATGATGAAATTTAGAGTTTATGACAAATTGAAATTACATCAATTGAAATTAAACTGGAAAGAAAAAGAACAATACAACTATAGTAAGATAGTAAGATATGATTCAAAAAAGGAAAATTAACTAAACCAAATCAAATAAGAAGAATTAAATAAAAATAAAACAAGTGAAGGCAGTATTTTATTTTTATAGTGTGAAAAGAATCCAAAGCATTTTATGTGTTATTGTCTATGATGTTATTAACTCTCTTACTCTTATAATTTTATTCTATTCATAAGTTATTCATATATGATTGTATGTAATTCATATTAATATAATTATATGATGTAGGAAATCTCCATGTTATATTTTATGCTTTATGAGTTTTGTTTATTTGATGCAAGAGCATCCGTAGCCTTGGCAATCTTGCATCTCTAAAAAATAGTGTCTTTTCTTTCCATTGTTGTTTGTTTTTAATTTTGGTGTGTTGTGTGTTTAGGGGAAAGTTATTTTTTTCCATGTTGGATCAAAAACTTCATCTTTATTTGCTCATAGAGCTTATATATTATTCAAACTTCATGTAATGATTTGGTATATCATGGAGTTGGAAGCACTTAAAAGTGATAATCAAGACTAAGTTAAGTTTAGGACTATGAACATATTGAATATTATTTTCAAATGTTGGTCAAAGTTATTTTCTCCATTTGGTATATGTTATGCTTTATGCCTTTGCATAAATATTAATATAACTATGTCTTTATCTTCATGTTCATGCCTTTGGAAAATAGGGCCTATAGTCATTGGGGTCATTTTAGGTTCAATAAATATATATCTCATAGAATTACATAGTTTTTTGTAGGATTCAAAGCCACATAATACTTGAGACTAGTATTTGGAGAATATAGTGTTTAATGTTCTATGTTTTTCTTCACAAATATAAATTTGGTTGATGTTCAAAAAATTGTCTTTGTTAATTAGTGTTGTATACCCGAGTGGGATGGGAGAAGTTTATTTTGTTTTGTGCAAAGGAAAGTGAAAATGTGAAGTTTTCATAGATGTTGAAATTTAATATACATACATTAATAATGGTTCTTGGGAATATAAAATCCAACTACATCTTGGGCCCTTTACATCGACAAAGAATTGGCACTTATTAAATCATGTTTACATATTGATAGTTGTAATGAAACACGATAGGGTCATGAAAAAAGGTAAAAACTATTGTTAAAATAAAATAAAATTAGTTTGGTCTTGTAAGACCAAACCCAAATCAAAAGACATGATAGGGTTTGTAAAACTATAAAACATTCATATAGATTTTATTTTCTCTATCAATAACTTGACTAGATGAACTATAGGTGGAATGAAATAAGATTTTGGCTCTTCTAGTAACAACTTCCTATTGAAACATCTTTGTAAATGTTGAAATACACTCTCCATTATGTTCAACACAATGATAAAAAGAATTATATTTAAACTAGATGTATATTTAACCTAGAACACTAGAAAATCTTAGTCTATATGTACAGTTCATAAATTACATCTTAGTTTTATGCAGATATCAATCCACATATACATCTAATGTAAGAGCATAGGCTATAATTTTTTTGATAATTTTGGTGGTATTTTTTTAGTCATTTATGAGGTGTTTCAATTATTATATTTTCAACTTTTAATTTTTAAGGAGAGCCTTCTACTATGTTTTATTACAATAAAGTAAATTACAAAAAATAAAACAAAAGAATTAAACTCTAGTCTACCTAGAATGAACACTAACCTATCTTCTTTTATTTTTGTTCTTGAATTGCAAAAATCAAAGATTAGGGTGAGATAATTTACCTTTACAATTACCAAATCCCAAATTATCACACTAGGAATGTAATTTTAAGAATTTAAAAACACTATAATGCAATTTAAATAATCCACAAGCTATTAATCAATCCCCAAGATCCAAAGAAAAATAATAAATGTTAAATGGACTACTAACACTTTGGATATATCTCATCCAAGGTATATTATACCAACTAGAATGAACCTTAGAAGTACCAAGGGGGTTTAGGCCACCTACTTGAGTCATTGAGTATGTTATTGAGTGTTTGGAAGAT